>VDFB02085263.1:0-14946 GCA_007258455.2 Sequoia sempervirens
ATAATAATTATTTATTAAATTTAAAGTAAAGCATAATTTATATTGGTGGAAAGCTGATAATATCCTTTAAAAACCCTTTTCGTTTCATCAATTTTGGGTAAAAAAAAGTCATCAGCCACATACCCTACACATACCCATTATATCGCCACTTTTTGGCCCATCATGATCTTGCACATACCCTTAAGTATTATTTAACAATGAAACCATTATGATTTTAAGGTAAAAAAGGAGGCATGGATTCTAGTTAAAAACACTACATGAATTTTATAATCATCAATTATTTAACAATGAAACCATTATGATTTTAAGGTAAAAAAGGAGGCATGGATTCTAGTTAAAAACACTACATGAATTTTATAATCATCAACCCTTTGTTATCATAACCTGATGCAAAAGCATTCAAGGTGTACAGGAAATCTGGTGTCACCAAAAATATTTTAATTTTGCTTTGTTTTATTTCAATAAGGGCTTAAGTGATAGCAAAATAACATTTTCATTTGCAACAATGCAATTTTCCCTAGGTACGAAAATGTAAATGTAATTTTGATGGGAAAAGACCCTGGTAATGTGGTAAAAGCATCTTATGAAGGAATATTCTCTTTAGGTGTCCACTTTTGGATGAGGACAAATTATCAAGTCTTATAGAGGTTTTGGCAAGATTTTCATGTACATGTGTCATAATTTATCATAAGGTGGGTAAAAATTTAGCCTTTAATTTTCTAGATTTTTCTCAATTTATGAAAATGTAATCGAAAATGAAAGTGTGCAAGAATTTTGAAATGATTGAACAATAAATAAAAATTATAAATGCAATTTCTAGATCTAAGATGTTGTAGGGTAAAAGCACAAAGTTGTGTCACACTTTCAGCTAACTTATCAACACAACTAAATTTAAGTATTTCTAACTAAAAATCAATTTTGGTCAAACATATGATCTAGTAAGATTCATTATAGCTAAGTTAGATACTTCCACAACTTTTTCAACTAAAATTTTTGGCTAAAAAATATGGAGCACCACTTTGAGTGCAATTTACCAAAAAAAAAAACTATTTGAAAAAATTGAAGTTTCAATAACTCCTAATAATGTAAATAATATTTTTTAAAATATATTAAAATACCCTTTTAGCTAGATCCATAAGTGTAGTTTTCAAAAATATATTTATTTTAATAGTTTAATTATTATTTATGTTTTATTTTTTTATTTTTACTAAAGTAAGGAGTTATTTGCAAACTCGTAGGTTGATTACCATGCCAAGGAAAATACTAAAACTTATTAAAAAAAATAAAAAAAATATGATGCACTAGATAAAAGAATCTATATCAAGATGGTATAATTTTTTTCTATTTTAGATAAATATTTAATATGAAAGTTGACGTCAAATGGAAACAACTATTTTTGATTCACACACATTTTAATATTTATTTAAAAATATATATTTATCAAAATTGGAAAACAATATATCCATGCACTAAAGTTGTAAGTTATAAATACACACAAAAATTGAAAAAAAAAAAAAAAACTTTACTATAAAAAGTATGACATCTCATACAACTTAATTTTTCAGCATTTTATCAGCAACTAAATTATATTGTTTATTTATTAAAAACTAGCTATATATATATATATATAATACAAACATAGAGTATACTAAAAAATACATATTTTACTAGTTTACATCATTTGAAAATTCAAAACATTTATGCCACTTTATACTAATTCATGTTTAAAAGCTGGATCAATGTTGGTCGTTTCTTTTATAAAGTGTGACACAATTTTGTGCTTTTACTATGTAGTCTCAAAAATTATACTCCCTTCTTGGAGATATTACAATTTCACACTTAGTTTGGACATATTTTAATACCCTTACATTCCTACCCTTTAAATAATCTTTAATAGGCCCCTAAGACCCTTTATTATGGATCCCAAGGCTTATTTTGATTGAAATCCCAACAAATTCAACAAATACATTTAATTTTCTAACACTGACATTTTCTCAATCCAAAAAGCTAGGGTGGGACCCACATGCCACCTTGGGCATATGAGTCCCCCTAGGTGGGACCCATATGCCACCTTGGGCATATGAGTCCCCCTAGGTGGGACCCATATGCCACCTTGGGCATATGAGTCCCATTTGGCCCCTTTTTAGGGTTTGAGTGAGAAATTAAGGTTTTTAATTCAAATTTTTGGTAAATGTCGGCATTTGTGATCTAATAAACAGTAAATTAGATAGGATGCTTATAAAACTAAGGTTTTGAATCATTATTTCACCTAGAAGTTTCAAGCAATAAAGTATCAACTAGATTTAGAGCTTTCAAGAGAGATTTTCAAGCATTCAAGAGCAATGAGTAAGCAAAGTTGAAGTCTTGGAGTAGCATTATAACATTTTTACAGGTCTTCAATCTCACTTTCATTTCAAGATATAGCATTGTCAAAGATTGATGATGGTTTCCTATGGACAATCATGATGGATTCTAGGTTGGGGAGATGCAACTAGCCATTAAACCAAGCCTAATGACTTGTTTCTTAAGTGATTCCATCCATTATCATTCTATTTTCTTTCTAAAGGAAGGTACATTCATTCTTATAGCTTATTAGGGTGATTAGAGATATCCCAAAGTGAGTCATCATCATTTACATGTTCCATATTTGCATCCTATTCTAGCACATTAGAGTAGGGTTTCATTGTATTCTAGATCTCTTAATCTTAGGAACACTTAAGATTAGGACCTTCACACACATTTCCATTTCAAATCTATTCTTTCTATCAAGGTCTAATTGTCAACTATGGATTTGACTGAGGAAAACCCCCCATAAGCAAATCAACACAACATTTTGTTTTGTAGATTTTTAAGAGGTTCAGATCCGGACAACCCCCCATAAGCAAATCAACACAGCTTTTACCTAGGCATTTTATTAATAAAGGAGAGATCTTGCATGTGTAAGGATGAAAATTCAAAGATGGAATGGGGGTTTGATGGATTTGGTCAAGGTGTGTGATTGACTTATAGCCTAATAGGTGAAGCAACTAGCCCTTAAATTTTTTTGGAAATGTCCTAATAATGAGATGCAATGATCTAATTGTCCTAATGATGCAAATTAGTGTTCTAATACAAACACAAAAAATTGAGATGTCACAAAGAAAATTAGACAATAGAAACAAAAAGAGGAGGACACTATGCATCTATGGTACAAATTTTAGCATATTTTTCTAGGATATTTCCTCTATGGGTGCCATTGTCCTGCTAGGTCTCTTTTAGATATGTTTCCATAGTCCTTTGATGTTAGATATGCAATTATATTTATCATCCGTAAACTAGTTGGATCATTGTTGGGTACGTTTTAAATTGAGTTTTTGTGGGTTGTCAAGGCCTAGGGTTTCAAATAAAACAATGACTAAAGTGTATTCAATCCCCCTTTGATCTTGAAAGTACTTAGAACCTACACATTCAATAAGAGAGGAAATGTTGTACCATTTTAGTGGCTTTCCTTGGTCAAACCTCATGTTAGTGTTTCCACTTCCACAATGGCAATGTCAATGATAAATGGATAAATGATAGGAAGGAATGATGAAATCATAAAGTGTTGCAACTCACCACCCTTCAATGTCTTCCTTAAAGGATTGAATTCATACACATCACCTCAAGGTCTTGGATCTTTCTTGCTTGATTTCTTTAATTCTTTGGAGACCTATATCAAAGGTTGTCCTTCACAAAACAATGACAACATGACCACACATGAACTCACATACACTTTTACATGATGTTGGATATTAAATTTATGTAATAAATCTCTAATGGATGCTCTTGACTTGTTGAATAATTCTCTTGCTAATTTCTTGTGTTATAACACAATGATCTACTGAGAGGGGGGTGAATCAGTAGATATTAAAATTTTTAATTTTTAAAACCTTTTATAGATTCAACCTTAAACATAAATGTGTAGATTGAAATACTAACATATATGATAGCTACAAATGCAAGAGAGATCAACACATAACATAGTATGTACGTGGAAAACCCAATATGGGAAAAACCACAACGAGAAATGCTGCTAGGATCTAATATCCTAATCTAGTCTCCCAAGCATAAAAGTTTGGTTACAATATTTAGTGTTGCAACCCAAAGAAGCAACAACTCCATGTTTAGAAGCTACAACTTCAAGGATGCTACTACACCCTATTCTGAGCTATGACTTAGTGAAAAAGGAGGCTACAACCTCTTACAAAATATTTTCAATCAATTATGCATGACTTGGTTCTACTCAACCTATGATGCATCGATTTAGCTCTTCATTCCTTTCTTTGTGTTCACTCTCGCATTACTATAATCAGATTCTTGTATTTTAATGATTCTTTTGCTTTGTTATAGTTCTCTCTCACTTATCTTTCTATTTCTCTACACGCATACACCACACACCTACTTTTTTAACTCATGCCTTCAAATATTTCATACGAGTCAAATCCCCTGTTAGGGCTTCTCACTTTGAAGCCATCTTCAATCAATGTCAGAGCATCAAGCTTCCCACATACTGTCTGTCCATTAATGATGCCATCCAATCATATTTTCCATCTCATATCGAGTTGCACACCAATCAAATCTCATTACCAAGAATTTACCAAATATAGTTCTCTTTTCGACCCCAGAAGGCTAATACACATTTAATTTCTTCTTATGTCTATTTGATTAAATTTTATTTTGATCAAGCATGTCACCCTTTAGCATCATCTTCATTAAATGTTCACATGTCAGTTAGATAGACGATTTTATTTTGTTCATATGTCGTCCACCGACTTGAAACCCCTATTCGCATAGACCAAACCGTCAAGTGCAAACACTAGCCAACAATAATCTTGTAGACTAATAAAAAAGTAGAAGCACAATCAAGAAACATCCACAAGCTCATTACAATCTCAACATGAGCTTAGACAACATTTTGAAGAATTTATCAAATCGAAGCACTCTAAATGGCACCGTCATAAAGAGGAAATCACTTCCAGAAAATCAAATCAAGAACCATTTGAGTTGAGGGCACATAATACTGTTATAATCCTAATTTCAGAACTGCAGATCAAAAGATGTAAATGTGGAGGAATGAGGAGCAGAAAACATTCTCTTTGTCACCACCAACTATTCAGATAACATAGTTTTCACTCTAGCGAACATACCAGACGCTCCAAATTGGAACATACCAACTTCAAACATGCCTCTAAATAACTTCTAATCTATAGACACAGATAATCAATATGAAAGAAATGTGGAACAAACTGCTAAGCCATTCTTGTTGAAGGCTTGACTTGAAACATAAAATACTACAGACTCACTCAAATCTTCACATCGAGGTGGAAAACCAAGAGCACTCTTCATGGAGCACATATAACCCTATTATAGACCTTCTTCCAGATCCGGAGGACGTAAAGCAAGACAATAGAGAAATGCAGAGCAAATACATTTCTCCTAGTCCATAGATAACCAACTATGCCAGATCATTTCACAAACTAATGAAATCACCTTTCTCTCTTCATCAAACTAGTGGTTGTAATCCAGGATATATCACCCATGAGATTCCCATTTCAGATCCGCATTTGTATAGGATCAAGATAGTAGAAATGTGAAGCCCACACCAGAGTATATTTTGAACACATACCAAAGCATATATTGAACCTACAAATACTTGTGGCCTTCAACTACAACAACTTATATTGTGTTGAAATCAATGACAACACCAATTAGACATATATTTGCAACAATCTCCCCCTTTGTCATTGATGGCAACACATGATGTGAAAAACCATCAAAGATAGCATCCATTTCATTCCAGCAACTTCTTTATCTCTTTCACATGACTTTGTCTCCCCCTTTCCTATAGTCGGTCTCCCCCTGAGTTCAACATCCATTTCATTCCAACAACTCCTTTATCTCTTTCATGTGACTTTCTCTCCCTATTTCCTGTTGTTGGTCTCCCACTAAGTTTTTTGAGTTTTTCACATGATTTCACTCCCCCCTTGACATCAATGAGAAGAGGCATATATTTGCACTATGTTGCCCTAGATCTGGAACCCATCCTAGTAAAAACTAGCTACTTACCCTGAGGGATAGACACCACTACTCGAATGTAGTCAACAACCAATGTTAAAGGAATGTGTAGTGAAACTCCCTCTGAATACATGCTCTATCACTAGAGTTTAGTGATAGGAAGTGGGAGAAATCACTCCCAGCATCTTCCTCAAGTATTCAAACTATTCTATGGGAAGAGGCTTTGTAAATATATCAACCACTTGTTCCTTGGTTGGGACAAACTCCATGCTGACTTACTTGTTTGTAAAATTTTCTCTAATGAAGTGATATTTGATTGAGATATGCTTGGTTCCAGAGTGCATTACTAGATTCTTTGAGATATTGATGGCACTTGAATTATCACAAAGAATGGATATAGGCTCATTGTATTCTACTTTGAGGTCTTTTAATGTTTGCTTCATCCATAAGACCTGAGTGCAACATGCAACTGCAACAACATATTTTGCTCCAGTAGTAGAAAGGGTGACAAAATCTTGCTTCTTACTCATCCAAGAGACTATCCTGTTACCCAAGAAAAAAGATCTTCCACTTGTACTCTTTCTTTCATCCACACTTCCTAACCCAATCTGCATCTGTGTATGTTGTAAAATTGATTTTTTTGCTTTTGGGATACCATAGGCCATAGTCAATAGTACTTTTGATGTATCCAAATATTTTGTTGACTGCATTGACATGTGACTCTTTAGGTTCTGCTTGAAACCTAGCTACCATACAAACCACTTGCATTATATCAGGTCTAGATGCAGTTAAATATAGTAGACTTCCAACCATAGAACTATATGAAGTTTGATTTGCATTTAGTGAATCATCAGATTTGTTCAATTTGTAGCCTATAATCATGGGAGTACTAACCAATTTACAATCCTCCATGCCAAACTTCTTAAGTATTTCTTTTGCATACTTGGTTTGAGATATGAATATACCTTTATCAACTTGCATAATTTGTAGACCAAGAAAGAAACTTAGTTCTCCAATCATGGACATTTCAAACTCATCTTGCATGGTTGTAGCAAATATTTTGCACATTACATCACTACTACCACCAAATATAATTCCATCTACATATACTACAACAATAATCATATGCAAACCTTCAAATTTGAGATATAGATTGCTATCAACACAACTCTTCTCGAATCCTTGTTTTTGTAGATACTTATCCAACCTTGAGTACCAAGGCCTTGGGGACTACCTTAAACCATACAGTGCCTTTTTCAATCCACAAACATAATCATTGTTCTTTGACAGCCGATAACCTATTGGTTATTTAATGTATACCTCCTCTTCTAGGTTTACATTCAAGAAGGAAAATTTGACATCCATTTGATATACCTTGAAGCCTTTATAGACTGAGAAAGCAAGAAACATTCTTATTGCTGCTAATCTTGTAACCAGAGCAAATGTTTCCTCAAATTCAATCCCTTCTACCTATGCATATCCTTTGCACACCAATCTTGCTTTGTTTCTCATCATCGTTCCATCTTAATTCAGTTTGTTCCTAAACACCCACTTGCTGCCAATTACATTCTTATCTAAGGGTATAGGAACTAGTTCCCATGTTTTGTTCTTTTCAATCTGATTTAACTCTTCTTCCATGGCTTTTATCTAGTTCTCATCTTTGCTTGCTTCAACAAATATTTTTGGTTCAATATGAGATAAGAGTAAAAATTTCACTTGTTTTTTGTTCTTTGCAAGCCTTCTTGTATGCACACCATCATTCTTGTAACCAATAATCTGATCTACCAGATGATATTTTTGAACATAATTTTCCGGAGATCGATTAACTTCTTGCTCATTCTGTTCTTCCTCTTGTTCTTCTTCTTCAACCCTTGCACTTATGCCATCCTCATCTGACTCACTTCCTAGATTGTTTCTACTACTAGGCTGACCCTAATTTGTACTTTCATCAACCCTAACATTTACACTCTCTACAATTCTATGCAGTCTCTTATTGTAGCATTTATAAGCTTTTCTTTGAGATGAATACCCTAAAAATATCCCTTCATCACATCTTGAATCAAAACTCCCTAAGTCCTCAATATCTCTTTTGATATAGCATTTACTGCCAAATACTTTAAAGTGTTTGATTGAGGCAGGCCTACCAAACTGCAATTCATATGGATTTTTACCACTATTAAATCTGATAAGATCTCTATTTTGAATATATACAATATTTTGTACTACTTCCTTCCAAAATGTATCTGTTAAGTTTGCCTCATTCAACATGGCTCTAGCCATCTCCTTCACTATTCGGTTTCTTCACTTTACCACACCATTTTGTTGTGGTGTTCTAAGGGCTGAATACTAGCGTCTAATTCCATGGTATTCATAGTATTCCATGAATTCTCTTGACATGAATTATCCACCTCTGTCTGATATGAGAAATTGTGTTCTTCTACCAGTATCATTTTCTACCAGCATCTTATAACATTTAAATGCTTCAAAGGCCTCAACCTTCTCTCTCAAGAATGTGACATATGCCATTCTAGTAAAATCATCAATCAATAGCATAAAATATTTTTCTCCTTGAAATGCTTTTGTTCTCATTAGTGTGCATAGGTCAGTGTGAACTAATTCTAGAGGTTTTGTAGTTGAATAGTCCTTGGTGGGAAACTTAAAATTTGTTAGCTTTCCATGTTGGCATCCTTGATAGATAATATTTTCAGCCTTTGTAATAGTAGGCATGTTTCAAACCAATCCCTTTGAGCTTATCTTTACAATATTATCAAAATTTACATGTCCTAATCTTTTATGCCACAACCAACTTTCTTCTTCTTGACTGATTAGGCATGTTTGGCCTTCAATTTCACATAGATTATAGAGGTTACTATCATTCCTAACCCCTCGAGCAATTATTTTACCATTCATCCTTATCATGCAGCCTTCATAATCAAATACAACTCTATATCCATTATCACACATCTGACTTACACTAAGAATATTATGTTTTAGGCCTTCAACACAGAGCACATCTTTAGTTTTGTTCTTCCTATCCAAGCTCATAATTCCTTTACCATGAATCTTGACAGCAATGTTATCCCCTAGGCTTACCAAACCTCCTTTTTTCATTTCAAGTTTGATGAATTTCTTTTTATCTTCAGTCATGTGTTTGAAATAGCCATTGCCAATTACCCACAAGTTTTGTTCTTTTGCATGGAGGGAAGTTTGAGCAATCATTGACTGAGTAGAAATCTACCTTTTCTCTTTCCATACCTTTTTAGGTCTATTTTCAACCTTTTCTTCCTCTTCTTTAATGTCCTCAATTTTATTTTTAGCTTTAGAGAATGTAGTTTTCTTTTTCTCAAATTGAGTATTTTTTCTTCTAAAGTTTCCTCTACAATCTCTAGCTTTGTGACCAAAGTTATTACAATTGAAACATACTACATTCATATCAATTAAAGGAGCAAATGAATTTTTACTCATGAAATTTGTGTTTCTCCTTGGATTAACTTTGCATTCTCTAGCCCTATGACCAAAGTTGTTACAAGTTTAGTAATACCCATTAAAATATGATGAGTACCTAGTCATGGTGTATCTTTTAGATAGATATCTTATTTGTTTAGATTTCCATGGATAGTGTACTCTTGTGAAACCATCATTGTCAATCATCTTAGCACTCTGCTTCTTCTTTTGCTGGTACGGATGTGTCAATTTATCCTTCTTTTCTTTACTTTTCTCTTTCTCATTGACAGACTTCTCAACTATAGTTAGCTTGTTTCCATCTCCAAAAGCATCTTCTTTGTTAGATTTTTCATCCTTAGAAGCTGATTTGTCTTTTGCTCTAAATATTTCGTAAAGCTTTACAGAAGTATCAACAAATGAACTCATTCCCTTTTCAAGTCCCAAACCGGATTTTTATTTACTAGCAAGCTTTTGTGTACTTAGCAGTTCATCTAAGATGTTAGTACTACCTTTCAACTTCAGACTTTTACTAACCTACTCATTAGCCTTTTCCAACTCTTTTCTTAGGGAAACTATTTTAGCTTCAAGTTTTGGGCATCTCTCCATATATTTTTTCACCTTAGACTTCATAACATCTTCAACTCTTTTTAGTTCTTCTATTTGAACTTTCAGACCAACTATCACCTTATTAGATTCCTCAAGTTCTTGAGTTGCTTTGTCAGTCTCTCTTTGAACATTCTTTTTTAGTTTCTTGTTTTCCATCTTGAGAGCATCATATCTCTCTCTTAACTCCTCGAGGTCTTCAAGAGCACTAATTAATTATCCTTCATGATCAACAACTGCTTCTTCTTCCTCATGTAAATCCTCAACCGGTGTATCTTTCTGGTACTTAGTTTCCTTAGTCATAAATAGAAACACTTTTATGTTTTCTCTCATAACAAGAGCACAGTCTTGATCCTCTTCTAAACTATCATTAGCATAAAAAATTCCACTTTCTTCATTGATTTACAAACTCTTCTTCTTCTTTCCAAAGTTCTTCCCTTTTGGATAAGCAATTTTCTTCATTATGCTACCAACTTCTTGCTTAGAACTATCCTATTTCCCAGATGGAGTACACTTTGAAGAAAAATTCCCTATTCTCCCACAATTGAAACACTTAAATGGGAGCTTACCTTTGTACTTACCAGACACTCTCCTAAGTCTCCTGATGAATTTTTCTTCTTCATCATTAGATTCATCATGATCGGATGCAATGATATTAGATTTTTCCTTTTTATATATCAACTCCATCTTTCTCTTTTCTGACCACCTTAAATGAAGCTTCTCACTGGGATGATTTAGCATTGGGAATTCTCATCTCATAGGCAGTAATTATGCCATGTACATCATCAAGAGTGAGTTTATCAATTTCTCTACCTTCCTCTATAGCCGAGATCTTTGCATCATATTTAGTTGTCATAGACTGGAGAAATTTTAGCACGACATCATCTTCTTTCAGGTCTACACCATATCCTTTAATGGAATTTACCACATCATCAACTCTCTAAAGATAGTCTGTAATATTCTCTTCTTCGGTCATAGTCAAACCTTCAAATTTTGCTCACAACACTTGTAACTTTGCTAGCTTCACTTTGGTGTCACCTTCATAGATCTTCTTCAATTTTTTCCCAAACATCATAAGAAATTTTACAATGCATGACTTTTCTATATACAAATTTAGACAAGTTGTTCATAATAATGAACCAAGATTTCTTATTGTCCTCATGAATTTTCTTTGTTGCTGGATCAATAGGAGTTGTAGTAGGAATAGTATATTGGGTCTCAATAGTTTCCCATACTTCAGTTCCAGGAGATATTAAGTATCCTTCCATCAATGAGATCCATTTAGCATAGTTTTCTCCATCAAACCTAGGTGGCTTGTTTGAACCATTCATTGTGTTCACCTATCCAAGATCAACCCGAGCGAGTTAAGCTTCTCCTAGGGAACCCGGGGCTCTGATAGCAATTGTTAGAACACAATGATCTATTGAGAGGGGGTGAATCAGTAGATATTAAAACTTTTAGTTTTAAAACCTTTTGTAGATTCAACCTTAAACATAAATGTGTAGATAGAAATACTAACAAATGTGATAGCTACAAACACAAGAGAGATCAAAACACAACATAGTATGTATGTGGAAAACCCAAGATGGGAAAAACCACGGTGAGAAATGGTGCTAGGATCTACTGTCCTAATCCAACCTCACAAGCATCAAATTTCAGTTACAATATTTAGGGCTCCAACCCAAGGAAGCAACAACTCCCTATTTAGAAGCTACAACTTCAAGGATGCTACTACACCCTATTCTGAGCTACGACTCAGTGAAAATGGAGGCTACAACCTCTTACAAAATATTTTCAATCAATTGTGCAAGACTTTGTTTAGCTCAGCCTATGATGCATCGATTTAGCTCTTCATTCATTTCTTTGTGTTCACTCTCACATTACTATAATCAGATTCTTGTATTTTAATGATTCTTCTTCTCTGTTACAGTTCTCTCTTACTTCTCTTTCTATCTCTCTACACACACATACACCACACACCTACATTTTTAACCCATGACTTCGTATATTTCATATGAGTAAAATCTAGGTTGTTCGGGTTTCTCACTTTGTAGTCATCTTCAGCAAATGTCAAAGCATCGAGCTTCCCACATACTGTCTATCCATTAATGATGCTATCCAATTAGATTTTCCATATCTCATATCGAGTTGTACACCAAACATCGAGCTGCACACCAATCAAATCTCGTTACAAAGAATTTACCAAATATAGCTGTCTTTTCGAACCCAAAAGGCCAATACACATTTAATTTCTTCTTATGTCTATTCAATCAGATTTGATTTTGATTGAGAATTTCACCTTTTACCATCATCCTCATTAAATGTTCACATGTTGGTTAGAGTGGCGATCTGATTCAGTTCATATGTAGACCACAGAATTGAAACCCTTGTTCACACTGACCAAACCATCAAGTGCAAACACTGACTAAAAATCATCTTGTAGACTAATCAAAAAGTAGAAGCACATTTAGGAAACATCTGCAAGCTCATTACAATCTTAGCACGAGCTTAGACAACATTTTGAAGAATTTTTCAAACCGAAGAACTCTAAACAACACCATCATAAAGAGGAAATCACTTCCACACCATCAAATCAAGAACTATTTGAGTTGAGGGCATATAATACTATTATAATCCTAATTTCAAAACTGCAGATCAAAAGATGTAGATGCAGAGGAATGTGGAGCAGAAAAAATTCTCTCTGTCACCGCTAACTGTTCATATAACATAGTTTTCACTCTAGTGAACATAACTCACTCAACTCTTTATACCAGACACTCCAACTTGGAACATACCAACTTCAGGCATGCCTCTAAATAACTTCCAATCTGTAGACACAAATATTCAATATGCAAAAAATGTGGAACAAAATTCTAAGCCATTCTTGTTGAAGGCTTGACTTGAAACATAACATACCATAGACTCACTCAAATCTTCACACCGAGGTGGTAAACCAAGAGCACCCTTCATGGAGCACATATAACCCTATTATAGGCCTTCTTCTAGATCTGCAGGACCTAAAGCAAGACAATGGAGAAAAATGAAGCAAATACATTTCTCCTAGTCCATAGATAACCAACAAAGTTGGATTAGTTCACAAACTGATGAACTCACCTTTCTTTCTCCTTCAAACTAGCAGTTGTAATCGAAGATATATCACCCATGAGATTCCTTGAACAACATTTCAGATCTGCATTTGTATAGGATCAAGATAGTAGAAATGTGAAGCCCACACCAGAGTACATTTTGAACACATACTAGAGCATATACTAAACCTACAAACACTTGTGGCCTTCAACTGCAACAACTTATATTGTGTTGACATCAATGACAATACTAGTTAGGCACATATTTGCAACATCTTGATCATAAGATCTCTTTAATGCTTCCTATATTCTCCTTGTTGGATTTGAAAATGATGCAATAACTAGGTATTTATATGTTATTATTCTAATTTTCCAAAAATTAAATCCCAACAACTAACTTTAAATATTTAAATTTTGAATAATAAAATACCAACACCGACATATTTGAATTTTGAGCCAAAATAGGGAACATGGGTGTCTTAGGTGCCAGTGTTCAAACCCTATTTTCAGAAGTTTAAAGTGTTAAGGAAAAAGTATTAAATGTGAGCATTTATTTAATGCTTTCAAATTATCAAAAATTATTTAAAATAAGTTGTAGAATGTATAATTTTAAAAATTGAGAGCTTAATTAGGTGGAATAACTTAAAGGGGAGAAAAACATAGTGTAAAATTGTCAAGGGCAACAATTTACGACTCTACAATCTCTAAAATGTTGATGCATTGTTGATGTTACATAATAATGCTTTGATTCTCATAGAAGTTCTTTTACAATTCATTGAATAAGTTAGATGATCATAATAAACTAGGATTTATTCATTTATACAAGAAACTAGAATGCAATTTGAAATAATTTATACTATTGTTGACAAGGGTGCTAACCCGAGACATAGAATATCACACACAAAAACTAGAGAATATTATTGTATTCATAATAATGAAATGCTTACATGCAGAGGATCCCAAATCCTTGAGTTCTACAATACATTCCCTTATAGAAAATTACTAAAGTTCCCTTTTCTCAGTATGCACTCTTTCCCCTCAAAAAGCTACCCAAAAATCAGAAACTATCCCATAAATAACTCCTTTTCATTTTGGAGCCAAAAACAACATTCAAATTATGAGTTTTAGGCTTGGCTCCAAAAATTACAATTTAAAATTCAAATTTTAAAACCACATTTGAAAATTAGCACCTTTTTTAAAATACACCAACTTCTAGGAGCCATAACTTTTGAACTGGGACTCCATTTGATGAACCGTTCGAAATGTTGGAAAGCTCTCAGAGTGAAGAAAACTGGCACCTATTCCTAAAAGGTGGAGAATCATATTTCCATACATTTCATTTTTTTGAACTCGACATGATAGATAACCCATAGTTCAATCGGTGTGCATGGTAGCGCTCTCATATGCTCTCCTAAAAGGAGGAGCATCCTATTTCCATGCATTTCATTTTGGAGAACTCGACATGATAGATAACCGATAGTTCAATTGGCGTGCATGGTAGCACTCTCATATTCTCCTCTCAACTTCGTGAAAGGCTTGAACAGATCTAGATGCTACTCCATGATCGATGTGGACATGTAATCTGTGTCGACAACCTCATCTATGGGAAAAGGATGAACGATCTCTGCAACAAATAGTCACTAGAGATCTTGTCGCTCTCTCACAGATCCTGCAAGATGGAAATCATAAGGATAATTAATACACATCATGACATATATATATATATATATATAAGTGAAAAAAAAACATAAGCATAATCATACATAATGTGTCATCACCT
>VDFB02085264.1:0-12123 GCA_007258455.2 Sequoia sempervirens
TTGGAACGAAATGGGTCCCCCTTTTCTTTTGTTTTCATCGCCTTTGGTTGTTTGGATGGTCTTAAGAGTTCTTTTTTTTTCCTCCTAAGTCTGTCTTTTGTTCTGTCAGAGTCGGCTCTGAAGCTGAATCTGAACATTGAACTCTTTCAAGGTTTCTAGTTCGTTTTCCATCCCAACTCCGACTCTGCTTTTCTTTTTGTTTCTTCTTCGTTGGTTGTTTTCAACTAGCTTTTGGGTTGCTTATTTTCTCCTGTTTGTTTGTCGTTTTCCTTTGATTTTGTGTCCCATGCCTTAGGAAATTTCCTTTCCTCCTTGGGCCTTTTCTTTTTTTGTTCTGGCGGATGTGGAACCGAAACTGAAATCGAACTTGGAATTCCTTCCAAGTTCTGATTTTTGTTCCTTTCCTGGTTCCGGTTCCGCCTCTTTTTGTTTTTTCTTTGGGCAATTTTTGGTTTTGTTCCAGCAGACACGGAACTGGGAACGAAACCGAAACTAGAACTTTTCTAAGTTCCAGGTTCGGGTTCTGTTCCGGTCCCGGTTCTGCCTGTCTTGTTCTTTTTGCCTTTGTTCCTTATGTTTTGTCATGGGGTGCCTTCTCCCCTTCTTTTTCTTCCTTCTCATCTTTTTCTTTGTTTTCTTTTTGAGTGTTGTCAGAGGTGGGATCGGGACGGAACCAGAACCTGAAACTTTGAGAAGTTTCAGGGTTGGATTTGGTTATGGTCCCAGTTCCGTCAGGTTCGTTGTTTTTCCCCAGTTCTGATCACTCGGTTGGTTGGTTGGGTTTCAATTTTTGCATTTTTTGCTTTTGCGGACCTAGAGCTAGAATGCAACAATGAGTGTGAAGTTAGTGAATAGTTTATGTTCGGTTCCTGTTCCAACCTCGGTCCTGGTTCCGATTTCATTTTGGTTCCGCTTCCGCCAGAGTTGGGTTTCTTTTTTTTTGCTAAGGATTTGTGAAAGGCGGGATGAGGAATGGTGTGTTTTCTATGCTTTAGGGGACTAATGAGGGCATTATTTTGTAGGATTGAGCATATCCAGAACATCTGATGCTGAAGGAAGTCTAATTGGAAAGCATACCTCAACCAGATCTGGCATGAAACTCCTGAAGGACCAAAGTTGGCATGAAATTCTTTCTATCTGGTAGACTAGCAGTTGTATAAACTTTGGAATGCTTGGGTCGCTGAGACTCTTGAACGAAGGGTTTTCTCACAGTATGATGTCTCGCTGATGGTTGTGGTCTCATCGATAGGTGTATGGCTTCGGTGAGACTCCTGGCGATAAGTAGCATCGGGGAAATGTGTTACCACTCGCCATGACCTCTTGCCGAAAGTGGTAGTCTGGCTGATGGTTTTGGATATCGATATAACTTTGAGGGCTCACTATGACCTTCTGCCGATAGTTGTAAGTTATGTCGATGGCTACTGTAGAGAAACTAGCAGAAAGATTTGGATAAAGAGAAAAGGTCGTGAATCTCAATGACAACTGGGATGTCAGCTAGAAAAGGTAGATCGACATTAATGACCATACTTCAGAACATTCAAAGCAGCTCTGCAAAGAAGTCTCGAGGGTGGACACGAGGGCTGCGAGTTAATGCAATGGTTGCAAAAGATCTGAAGGCCATGCTTGGGAGCAATCTTTCACCGACATGAATAGGGTATGTGCATTTAATGCATCCTTGACTTTGTTCAAACTCTTCCAAGGCCGACTCTGTTGTAAAACGACTCATTTTGTAAACCCTAAAACGAAGCCGACACATTTTTGGCACGTTTTGTATATATGGCACTTTTGCCTCTTTGTAAAAAAAGAAGATAAATTTTCTTAAGAGAGAAATTTTCTAAAGATAGAATAGACAGAGATAGAATCTTTTCAGTTAAGAATTAGCAAGCTAGGGTTTATAGCAGTTAGGTGTTTTTAGTTCAATAGGTAGAGGAAACAATGTATATTTCAAATTTCCATAGTATAGATGAAGATAATTGGAAGACATGGGTTTTCTGTACACTGGTGATCTTGCCAGATTTGTAAATGTTGTTTATCTATTTCACTAATAGTAGAAACAACCAGATTTAAATCTACTTCATATTGTACTCCAAAATAGTATTTATCTGGGATTAATCATTTGATTTGGA
Organism: Sequoia sempervirens; assembly: GCA_007258455.2. Classification (NCBI taxonomy): domain Eukaryota; kingdom Viridiplantae; phylum Streptophyta; class Pinopsida; order Cupressales; family Cupressaceae; genus Sequoia; species Sequoia sempervirens. The sequence continues at coordinate 2,127 of VDFB02085264.1, forward strand.
AAGCTTTCAAGGAATGAAGTTTTATCTTATGTTTTATTTAAATGATGGTTCTGCAATCTATTGTTAAGAGCTTGCACTATGAATGAATGGAACTTTGTATTAATTACAAGTTAACTTTATTCTGCAGTTTTAGTTTAGGAATTCCTTGGAAGGTAACAAGTTTGATTAAGTTGGATGAATCAACATTCTCTTCAGTTTAAAAGCTTTGATCTATCTTTTTCTGTTTCTTTAAAACCCCCAGTTAAAGTAGGTTTGAATATATGTTTGATCTTAGAAAAATCCAGAAGATCAACACTAGTAGGCCCCTTGAACATTACAGTTACATCAACCATTGAGGGAAATCGGCATAGTCGTGAACCGATTAACAGGACCTTGGGAGATAGGTATCCATGTATTATCTTTCTCTTTCAGGAGAAACATAAGAGCAATATTTTGTTTACATGTTGTTGTGCAATTGTAACCATCAACAGATCTAGTGCTAGAAGGAGGGCTTGAACGAGAAAACTGGATAATATTGGGTTTTTCTCACTAGAAAGGTCCCATAGAGTTCTTCGATGAATTGACAACCCACCACCTTTGATAGAACTCAAGACCCCAACAAGACACAAGATTCGCAAGACTGGGCCAACCATTATACCACCCTTATTAGCTCCACTCACTCCACTAGGCTTTTCACCAATACCCCAGTGGATACCTGTCAATTTACCACCAAATCTATCTCAAGTGTAATTACAGCTGGTTCAACCCATCCAACAGTTGGCTCAACCCCCACCCCTGCCACCAATGGCTTACTTTATTAATAATCCTTTACCATTAGGGACTATCCCTAGAGGTATACACGATCTCCCAAAGAGTCCAGAGAGGTTATGTCCCAAGTACATGCATGGGGAGTCAAGAAGTGCTGAGGAGCACATATAGGCATTTAAGGATGCATGTACCCATGCTCAGGTGGCTCATCAGGACGTTGTGTGCAGATTGTTACCCTATTTGTTGGGGGACATGGCATACAATTGGTACCTGAACTTATCCCAAAGGTTGGTTCTAGGTTGGACAGATTTGGAGAATGCTTTTATCAATCAGTTCAGGGTCTATGTAGACGCTGCTATTCTTTACCACTAGTTTGCCACCATAAGAAAAGAACATCATGAATCGCTCCCTATGTTTAACACCAGGTTCCAGAGAATGTACTGAAGGTTACAAGATCCTTACTTGGTGGCTGAGAACATTTCCATCTTGGCATACTCAAGGGCTGTGGACCCTTTGATTGGCTTGTTCTTAAAAAGGACCTATAATGCTAACGAAACTGATTCTTTGGCCAAGGTATATCATCTCACCATTCAGTTGCAACAACAGATTAGTCTACAATCCGAGAGTCTAGGAGGAGTTCTCCCTCCTTTAGGATACCCAATGTCCAATCCACCCCCTCTATTCAATACAGTCCTAGGGATTTCCTATTCCCAATACGGACCCATGTCTGAATTCCAAGCTTCACCTCCCTTGCCATTTTTTAACAATGGTCCCCAGGATTCCTCTCAGCAAAATCAAAATTACCAAAATCAAGCTAGAGGATCAAGTTTAGTTAATCAATCTTTTGCTGTGAAGAATGTAGAAAATGAAAAGACTCTCCAACTGACCAACGAGATGGAGACTCTCAAAAAGACACTGTTTCAGATGTCTAATGACATGGCTCAACTTAGACATAATCCCCCTCACAACTAGAACCAAGGTTTTTAGAGTTAGGGAGGATATTCTAATCAGGGTGGTTATCCAAACCAAAATCACAATCGAAATTATAATGCCAACTAGAACACCAATAGGAATTTCCAGAACCAAAACTCCTCTAATCAAAATTATCAAAATCAGAATAGAGGATACAATCAGAGGCCTAACAACAATAAGCCATGGAATACTGGACCCAATAATAGAGGAGTCTCTCACAATTATCAAACGGGAGATGAAAAGCCACACACTGCCAATGTGGCAGACCTCCATCTTATGACCAATTAGTGTAGACTACATGATATGACAGTTCATTCTGAGGTAAATTGCCTAGAAATGGAAAAAGTGGTTAAGATAGCCCAAGCCGATGCTCCATTTCAGGGTGCATCCAACAAATCTGGTGGATCAATGGATACTACCATGGCATATGATATCTTTGAGGAGCAACTTTCATTTCCCAACTAGGAGGACAATGAAGCAGTGGAAGATGTGTACAATGCCCAAGCCTTCCAAACCAAGGGAGGCCATTTCCTTAGAAATCATAATAGAGGGCCATTCACGACCTCTGCCCCTCCTAATAATATGGTCCCACCAAATCAGAATGTGGATAATAATCCACCACCACCAAAGGGACCATTTGATTCTCAGAATAAAGGTAATTCATCTTCAGTTCCTAAATATTAGGTTAGGAATGATTCAAAATTTGATTTTGTTTTAGAGATGCAGAGGCAAAAGACTTCAATGTCTTTCTTTGATATTTTGAAATGGTGCCCAGCTCAAAAGGAAATCTTGCTAAAAGCCTTGGGGGGAGCATATAGGTCAAAAGGAAGAGAAAAGGCGACTTCGACTAATGAGATGACTGCGACGCTCTATAAATGTAAGATTGGTACTCCACCTTTCTTGCTAAGTCTGAGAATTTTTGGAAAGAATTTACATAACTGTCTGTTGGATTCTGGGGCGTCAAGGAATGTCATGCCCTTTTCCATTTGTAGGAAGTTAGGATTGAACCCCGTCCAAACAAACAAGAAGGTCATACAACTTGATAAAACATAGTTTAAGGTAGTTGGGGAATTGAAAAATATACATGTGAAAGTAGGGTCTGACCCTAGGATTTTGAACAGTATGGATATTCAAGTGGCAAACATTCCTGAGACTTATAGTATGCTGTTAAGTAGATATTTGATGAAAAGTATAGGGGGATATCTCTCCCTCGACTTTTCACACATGTGGCTACCATGGAGGGGAATGCCTACCCAGATCAGAATTGAAAGTGAGCCTAGACTCAAACACATGATTACTGAGTATGACTCCCCTAATGAAGTAGCCTATTTCGAAACTAAGATAGGAGTTTACAAGTAGGAGGAAATCATGACTTTTTCAGTACTTCATTCTAATGACTCACTCCTTTCACAACAGAATGACCCAATGATTACTATTAATTGACAAGTCCTAGCAATAAAATTACAATAGGATAGGCTGCTGCTGGGAGAGGAGGTCGATATGTGGAGTCTCCTACTTCCTAACTGGTGTAGGGTGCATTACCAGAATCATTCTGAGTTAACTTACCAACCCTGTGTAGGTATCTTAGAACATGTCTCCTCGGTAGAAGAAATTGGTGAATGTCAACCCCAGACTCCTACTAATGAATTTCCTTTTCAAGCAAAGGATGCAATCATCCTTACGAGAGATGGCTCTGTTCAGAGGGAACCATCTCCTTGACTTGAGAAGACTCACATTTTGTGTTCTGAATTACCACTAGAGACTGAGGAGTCTCAATTTTTTCCAAATACACCTACCTCGAAAACACTTCCAATACCCAGGGCATTGGTGACAAGGGTACTAAATCATGACCTAGCTCAAGGGGAAGTTCAGGAATCACTTCCTGAACAAATTTTCAATTCAAGAAAATATTCTGATGAACTGTTTCCCTAGTTGTTTTCAAGTACTGATGATCAACAACAGTTTGAGCCACCATATACTTCTGCCAAGCAAAAGACTGTAGGCCAGGAAAAGAAAGAGATCCCAGCCCCAGATCAATTATGGATTTTGAAATTTGATGGCTCTAAGTCCAAATCAGGAAGTGGAGCAGGGGTGGAATTAACCAATCCAAAGGGGAAGACTTACTTTGCTTCCTATAGGCTATAGTTTGGTTGCACAAACAACATGGCAAAGTATGAAGCTAGGGGCTTAATGTTTTCCTATCAGAAGAAGGTCACATCTCTTATGGTGATGGGAGACTTTGAAGTCATTATCAAACAGGTTCACAGCCAATATACTTGCCATACTAAAAGATTGGCTGCTTACAGAAATAGGGTTTGGAATTTGATCGAGGACTTTGATGCTTTCAGAATTACTCTGATTCCTAGGGAGAAAAATCACATTGCAGATGCTTTGGTAGTTACTACTAGTACTTTGGAGCCTATGCAGGACTCCAAATTAAAAAGATTTTTTGTTGAGCTAGTTTCAATCCTAGCAATCCTTGATAATGTTCAGAATTTTCAAGTCTTCAAGGATGACCAACACATACTTTCCTTCTTGGCAAGTTCAGATGTCTTTGAAGGGTAGATCATAGATGAATCAGATAGATATCAGGGAGAATGGGGCCCTAAATATTGTGATACAGAAGGAGTAATAAACTTAAAGAGTAACAGCATCCCTAAGGGGATGGTAGCCTTAGAAAGGATATTTGATTATGATCCTCTAGCTCAGGAGAGAGTGCCAACACAAAGCGAAGGGGGAAGTACAAATCTATTAATCTAGCTGATTCAGGCCCCGAAAGAAGTGTCCTTATAGGTAAGACCTGCCCCGAGAAGATCAGAAATGAGATAATTAAGGTGTTAAAATAAGATATTGTAGAAATTTCCTAGAGCTATGAATATTTGAAGACTTTTGACACCTCTGTGATCACACACACAATACCGCTCAAGCCAAAAGCCAAGCCCTTTCATCAAAAGCAACACCCGGTCAACGCTTTGATCAAGGCTTTAATACATAAGGAGTTGCAGAAGATTTTATCAACAAGAATCATCTTCTCGGTAAGGCACTCCACGTGGGTTGCCAACCTAGTTCTAGTACGTAAGAAAAATGGGGAGATCAAGTTGTGTGTTGACTTTAGAAACCTGAACAAAGCCTTAAAAAAGGATAACCATCCACTTCCTTCTCTTGATGAGGTGTTACAAACTGTTAATGGATCCCAGATGATGTCATTTTTAGATGGCTATTCTGGGTATAACCAAGTATTGGTCAGCCATGAAGATAGGATGAAGACTGCCTTCACTACAAAATGGGGGATGTTTGCCTATCAATGCATGTCATTTGGCCTCATTAATGCTGGAGCTACCTTTCAACGTGCAATGGATGTGGCCTTTAAAGATTTGATAGGTAAGTGTATTATTGTATATGTTGACAACTTGACGGTATTTCCCAAGGTAGAGATTCCTTCTTTGCAGGAGGTTAATTTGTCAAGAGAGTTCATAGGGTTTGCAAATCAAACCCCTCAATGAATGATGATAGAAGAAAGATGCTAAAATTGAATGGGTAATGATTAAATCATTCTTCAGCAGTTAAGCAATGATATCTAAGACTGATTTTGACCGACCAGTTACTTAAAGCCCACTTTGCAAACCTTCAAACTTTGCATACTTATGGATTAATTTCATGTGCATTGGTCTAGCACCTGGCATGGGGGTGAGAAGGAGATGAGGCCAATTGCCTTCCTTGAGCTGCCCGTGAATATACATTTAGATACAGGCGGTAAAAAAGTTTAGGCATTATATTTTGAGAAGCCAAGTTATTGCTATAGTGCTTGATCCAGCAATTAAGTCTCTCCTTATACAAAGCGAATTGGGGGAGAGAAGAGGAAAATGGATGGCTATCCTGCAAGAGTATGATTTAGAGATCCATCCAGTGAAACTTGTCTGAGGAAAAGGTTTATCAAAAGCCATGGCAGAGGTTGAAAAGAATATCAACTATTAGAAATATACCGTGCACTCATTTACCAAGGACCCATGGTATACTGACTTGATCTTCTTCCTTCTCAATAACAGATGCCCAGATGGGATGAATGTTACCCAGAGAAGGGCACTGAGGATGAAGAGTGCTCATTACATGATCAAAGGAGGGGCTCTATATAGAAGAAATTATGAGGGGGTGTACTTGCGATGTTTGGATCAGCAAGAAGCCAAGCATGCAATGGCTGAATTCCATGGTAGGTATGGCACGGGACACAGATCAACAAATTCTTTGGCTCATCAAATCCTTAGGGCAGGATATTATTGGCCCCATGTGTTCAGGGACGCACATCAACACATCAGGACATGTCATACATGTCAGACTTGTGCATCAAAGGAGCATAATTTAGCAATGCCTCTACAACTAGTATATGAGGTAAGACTATTTTCCCAATGGGCACTAGATTTTGTTGGGGTAATTAATCCTAATTCTTCTGTAGGACACAAATTCATCCTAACTGCTATAGACTATTGCACCCATTGGAATGAGGCACAACCATCCAAGAACATCACCACTGAGGTGGTTATCAAATTTCTCATTGAAAATATTGTTACTAGGTTTGGAGTACCGTTCACCTTGGTATGTGAAAATGGCCCTGCCTTCTCATCTATTGAATTAATACAATGGGTAGTTTCTCAAGCATTACTTTGGCTCATAAAGGTTTGAGTTTCTGAATTTATTGTATATATGTATTTTGTGTAATTGCTTTTGTTCTTTTTTTGTTTGCTTCGTTCTTTCTTTCTTTTCATTTCCCTTGTTCTTTTGTCTCTATTTTGTTTCCTTCTTTGGGGATCCTTTTTTCTTTCCATTTTAAAGCATTGGGGTTGTTATTCAAAGAATACTGTAGGCACTAGGAGAGAAATTGATTTAGGCATTTTTTTAGGCATACATGTCGAAAGATTTTGTTCTAAAATTCATGCCTTATGGTCATTTTAGCATGAGTCTGAAGGCTATTAGGAGTAAAGTGTATTGGGGATAACCTCTTTAACTATCATTGAAATCTTTCACAAAATAGATAAAACATCCGACTATGAAGTGCCTATTCATCTCTGGGTAATTATATCTTCTATTCAAGTGAAAAAATCTCTTTCTCAAAGACTATCATAGGATCCACTATAGTTCTCAACCCACATTTCAGACTATTAAAGTCTTTGTATTGAGGAGGTTTTTGAAAGGAATTTTCACAAGTAAGGCTTGTAAAATAAGAAAAAAGGAGAAGCATTAAAATAAAGGCAAACTCAATACTAAGTGGGTAATTCAAGTATCTCTATCGGGGCTATGGATGCCTAATTGGCAGTAGAGCAATGCTTTGAGAGAACTAGAGGTATCTCCATCAGGGCTATGGACGCCTGACTGGCAGTAGATCAATACCTAGGACTCTATTGCACGAAAATCAAAGGACTCAACCCATGTATCTTGAATCGTAGATATAGTTGTTTAGGTGTGGAGAAAGCTCAAATAAAGAAGGATGCACTATAAGCATGCACACACTCAGATTCAAGCAGTAGTTTGTGTTGGTCCTACATTTGAGATTCTAGCTCAACTTTACTTAAAAATACTGATCACACTTACATTAACATGTCTCATAAGTTATAATTTTTGGGATGATTAAATTCTTCAATACCTTAAAAATGGGTAACCCATTTTCCTAGCCGAGTCGCCATTTGTTATGCCTTGCATAACCACCCCATTTTATTTTACTTTGGAACAAAATGGGTCCCCCTTTTCTTTCATTTTCTTCATCTTTGGTTGTTTGGTTGGGTCTTAGCAATTCCTTTGTTTTCCTCCTTGGGCCTTTTCTTTTTTTGTTCTAGCGGACGTGGAACTGGGATTGAAACCAAGCTTGGAATTCCTTCCAAGTTCTGATTTTTGTTCCTTTCCTAGTTCTGGTTCTTCCTCTTTTGTTTTTTCCTTTGGTGATTTTTGGTTTTGTTCCGGCGGACGCGAAACCGGGAATGAAATTGAAATTGGAACTTTTCTAAGTTCTAGGTTCGGGTTCTGTTCCGGTCCTGGTTCTGCCTGTCTTGTTCTTTTTGCCTTTGTTCCTTATGTTTTTCCATGGGGTGCCTTCTCCCCTTCTTTTTCTTCCTTCTCATATTTTTCTTTGTTGTCTTTTTGAGTGTTGTCAGAGGTGGGATCGGGAAGGAACCAGAACCTGAAACTTTGAGAAGTTTCAGGGTCGGATTTGGTTTTGGTCCCGGTTCTGCCGGGTTCGTTGTTTTTCCTCTGGTTCCGATCACTTGGTCTGTTGGTCAAGTTTTGTTATTTGCACTTTTTGCTTTTGCGGACCCAGATTCAGAATGGAGCGATGAGTGTGAAGTTAGTGAATAGTTTGTGTTTAGTTCCCATTTTGATCCCGGTCTCGGTTCCAGTTTCATTTTGGTTTTGCCTCTGCCAGAGTTGGGTTTCTTTTTTTTTGCTAAGGATTTGTAAAGGCTGGATGAGGAATGGTGTGTTTTCTATGCTTTAGGGGACTAATGAGGGCATTATTTTGCAAGATTGAGCATATCCAGAACATCTGATGTTGAAGGAAGTCTAATTGGAAAGCGTACCTCAACCAAATCTGGCATGAAACTCTTGAAGGACCAAATTCGGTGTGACATTCTTTTTGTCTGGCTGACTAGCAGTTGTATAAACTTTGGAATGCTCAGGTCGCCGAGACTCTTGGCCGAAGGTTTTTCTCTCGGTATGATGTCTTGCCGATGGTTGTGGTCTCACCGATAGGTGTATGGCTTCGGTGAGACTTCTGGTGATAGGTAGCATCAAGGAAATGTGTTACCACTTGCCATGACGTCTTGCCAAAAGAGGTAGTCTGGCCGATGGTTTTGGATATCAGTATAACTCTGAGGGCTCGCTATGACCTTCTGTTGACAGTTGTAAGTTATTCTGATGGTTGTTGTAGAGCAACTGGCAGAAAGATCTGGATAAAGAGAAAAGGCTACGAGTCTCAATGACAGCTGGGTTGTCTGCTGACAAAGGTAGATCGACATTAATGACCATACTTTAGAACATTCAAAGCAGCTCTACAAAGAAGTCTCAAGGGTGGACACGAGGGTTGCGAGTTAATGTGATGGTTGCAAAAGATATGAATGCCATGCCTGGGAGCGATCTTTCACCGACATGAATAGGGTATGTGCATTTAATGCATCCTTGACTTTGTTCAAACTCTTCCAAGGCTGACTCTATTGTAAATTGACTCATTTTGTAAACCCTAAAATGGGGCCAACGCATTTTTGACACGTTTTGTATATATGGCACTTTTGCCTCTTTGTAAAAAAAAAAGAAGATAGATTTTCTTAAGAGAAATTTTCTGAAGATAGAATAGACAAAGATAGAATATTTTCAGTTAAGAATTAGCAAGCTAGGGTTTATAGCAGTTAGGTGTTTTTAGTTCAATAGGTAGAGGAAACAATGTATCTTTAAGATTTCCTTAGTATAGATGGAGATAATTTGAAGACATGGATTTTTTTTACATTGGTTATCTTGCCAAATTTGTAAATGTTGTTTATCTATTTCACCAATAATAGAAATAGCCAGATCTAAATCTACTTCATATTGTGCTCCAGAATGGTATTTATCTTGGGTTAATCATTTGATTTGGAAAGCTTTCAAGGAATGAAGTTTTATCTTATGTTTTATTTAAATGATGGTTCTGCAATCTATTGTTAAGAGCTTGCACTGTGAATGAATGGAACTTTGTATTAATTACAAGTTAACTTTATTCTTCAGTTTTAGTTTAGGAATTCCTTGGAAGGTAACAAGTCTGATTAAGTTGGATGAATCAAGATTCTCTTTAGTTTAAAATCTTTGATCTGTCTTTTTCTATTTGTTTAAAACCCCTGGTTAAAGTAGGTTCAAATATTGTTTGATCTTAGAACAATCCAGAAGCTCAACACCAGTAGGCCCCTTGAACATTATAGTTACATCAACCATTGAGGGAAATTGGCACAGTCGTGAACTAATTAACAAGACCTTGGGAGATAGGTATCCATGTGTTATCTTTCTCTTTCAGGAGAAACAAAATAGCAATATTCTGTTTACATGTTGTTGTACAATTGTAACCATGAACACTGCCTACCTATCAATAATTCATCATCAATATCAGGTGACATATGCCTTAATGGATAAATCATTCCTATAATAGACATCACCAATGGATAACATTGTGAAACATCAAACAACTATGACAAGTGATACAAGAACATTGTTTATCTTTTTATGATCTTATCTTTTTTATTTATCTTATTGTCACATTCCCAAGATTTCT
>VDFB02085265.1:0-18778 GCA_007258455.2 Sequoia sempervirens
TTTTTTGAGGATCCAGGTGATATCATGAAGCAGCTACATCTATGATGAACAAAACACTAACTAAAATTGCTGCTGATACAATGGTCTAGGAAAGAGGTTACCAGCATGAGAGAAAGGCTGAGGCCAATCCTAGCCAACACAGAAGAATGGTTACATAAACATGGTTATGCAATGAAAAGTTTCAGAACAGACTCAAAAGGAGAGGAATCTGAAGCAGAAGCTCGCCAATAGCAAGAACTCCGTGACAAAAACAAATCAGCGGCCGTTCCCACTTCTTCGCGAAGAGGTCCTATGATCAAGTTCACTGTTGGTAAGAAAGATACCCAGGTTGTCCAAGAGACAGAAATCACAGAATCTCATCCATCTCGCTCTAAGGGTAAAAAGCCTATTCTGGAGGAGATAGATTCCGATGAAGAAGAAACTTCAAGCGACCAATCCACTGAAGATGAAGATTCAGCAGAAGCAGACTCCGATGTCGAAGAGGTTTCTGAAAGCAGGCAAGAGTCTGATGAAGATTCTGAAGAAGGATCTGAAGGTGACTTTGAAGGTGAACTAGAATCAGAGAGACAAGAGGGTGATCAACAGGAACTCGGGCATGATCAAGAAAGAACTACTTCTCCTTCTGAGAATGTAGTTGAAGAAATTCCCAGAACATCATTTCCTGTGACTTCAAACGTTCCTCATACCCCTCCAGATTCAAGAACTCCTCCACCTCCTGTTCCCTCGTCGCATATTCCTACCACATGCATTCCTGCACTTGAGGTATCCCCTATCCCTGCAGCATCAACCCAGCTTGATACTCCTTCAGTGACAAGCATCCATATGGTTGATATACTATCAAGCCCACCATCATCCATTCCTAGCTTGTCTTCGCCAACGTATGATATCACTTCTGAAAATGAATTCAATCGTTTCATGAATGAGTGGATGCGTGATCAGCTCAATGTGTCAACTACAGGAGCAACGATGACAAATACTTCTCCAATTGTCACGATACCAATGGTGAGTTCAGATGTGACAATAACTTCAGAAGTAGCAATGGCGACCGAATTGACAGTAAATCCAGAAGTTCACACTTCTTTTCCTCCTCCTTGGCTAATATCTCAAGTGTCGAAGCGCAAAAAGCAAATGATTTCTCCAGAGGAGCTCGACCTCGAAGAGATAGTTCTTCCAAAATCTAAAGGGAAGAAAAAGGAAAACATATACTCAAGGATGAACGTTGACAAGTATGCTAAAATTGGCATACCACCGAATCAAGAAGGTGATGTCAATATGGAGGACTACACGGTAACAAGGGTCCAGCTTGGCAAGGTTACCAACGAAAGTGCAAAAGCCGATGCGCAAGTCACTTTGGATATCTTGGCAGGAAGGATGGATAAAGTAGAGCAAGCTCGTAACATGTACAAACAGAGGGCAGAGCATTATGCCATTGTTGTAAAGAGACTTGTCGGTTCTCCAAGTAATGCACAACCGCTGACAATGGTAAGTATGGAAGACCTAGCTGTCAAGAAAGCTGAGAAATTCGCCTCCAAAGGCAAAGGTGTTATATGATTTTTTTGAAAAGATCATCGAACACGGATCTCAGATAATTTTGGCTGCGGATGAGAAAACTACCATGTTGGCCAAGCTCACCACGGATCTTGATAAAGAAAAGAGTGTACTTTCCCAAGAGTGCAAAGACATGGAAAAATGCCTGTTGTCATGGTCGGAAATGAAACAGGTAAAGCTCAGCAAATTGGTGGAGGTTGGGGTAATTCCTGACAAAGAAAAGTTTGTAGAGGTAAGAGAATCACTGAAACACAGAATTCAAGTGGTTCAATCTCTCATAGAAGATCTCCACCAAGTACAGGAAGATGTCGATGGGCATCACACCATTCTTGAAAAAGTATCAGAGAATTTCCTGGTCAACTTCTTGAGGAAAATCGTATCTTCCTGCCGGCCACAGAAATATCCCAAATCTTCAAGGAAGCCATCATGAATTTGATTGATAGTTTAGACTTCTCAGAAGCTTTGTTGAACATCATTTGTGATACAAGGCTCACATTGGACAACCTGAAGACGCATCTTGACAGGTGCAAGAAGGTTCACTCATCTACCATGAGATCAATCATGAGAATTCACACCATTGTGGATTACACCGTTGGTCCAGATGAGAAGTTCGTGCAAGAGACTAGGAGGAAATTTGAAGACTTCCGCGCCCAATGCAAAGAAATGAAGCAGCCCCTATTCTCCAAGCAGTTAGACATTTCCTCGTGCATCCCATTATGCATCTTGTAAATATTTCTATTTTCAATGTCATTTTGTAAATTGTAATTACACCAAGTCCAAAACAAATTACACTTTGATTCTTTTGTCGTGCTAGGTGAGATTCCTAAAATCGCCACCTAATCCTTTCCTTAATTTTCTCAATCGGGCTTCCTATTTTGCTCATCCCTCTTTCTATATAATGTGAGGGATTTTCATTGTAAATTCATCCTTTAGTGTTTTGCAACGAAGTGCTGCCCTTTTTGAAACAAATTTGTGAAACTTTGCGTTCATGCTTTGTGAATGAGATTCGATTAATAAACAAAAGGATTGCAAGCCAAACTTTGCGTTGGATTCGATACTTTTGTGAGTTGATCTTATTTGGTAGTGATTAGTTTGAAGAATCTGAAGGACTCTAAGTAGTTTATGTAAACTTCGTGTTACATTTATTATTTAGATTGCATTTGTATTTCTGTTTATCATTGGTTGAATGATCTACAAGACTTTGTGCTTGTAATCGTTCATGCTATTGCATGTTCTGGTTGAGTAATCTACAAGACTTTGTGCTTGTAATTATTCATACTCTTGGATACTTTTGTCGAAGGATTTACAAGATTTTGTGCTTGTAATCGTTCGTGCTAATTGATACTTTTGTTGGATGATCTACAAGACTTTGTGCTTGTAATTGTTCATGCTGTTCGAAGAATTGTTGCGTCTAAGAAGACTTTGTGCTTCTAACGTAGCAAACGGTACGTCCACACAGATCCAACACTGATAAAGCTATGGAACAACTTTGTGCCTTCGTGAGCTTTCCCTTTTTACTTTATTTGTTTGTTATTAATCACTTATGGTATCTCTACACTTCGCTTTGACGAGATAGAGATATTGGTATTACTGCTAGTTGTTAGTTTAAGGTTATCAATAATTGTGAACTTTCAACGGTGAAGCCTTGTAAACATCTTCTCTGAAAAAAGAGAGAAGGATGAATATAACACACCCCCCCCCACTCGGTGAGTTTCGTGTACATTTTGTAATTATTTGTTTGATTTACTATCGCTTCTATTAGCAGTAAGAAGGGCGCCTCCCTTTTCCAAGAGGAGAGATTCACATCTCACATAGCTGTGGCTGAAGTCCAAGTTGTGTAATCTATCAAAAAGCAGATTACATAATTTTCACCCAACATACTCCTGATGGAAGCGATGGTAAACAAAAAAAGTAATTACAAAATGTACACAATACTTATTAAGTGGTGGGGGTGTGTCACATTCATCCTTCTCTCTTTTTTCAGAGAAGATGTTTACAATGCTTCATTGTTGGAAGTTCTTAATTCACAATAACTTTAAACAATCAACAAGCAGTAATGCCAATACCTCTATCTTGTCAAAGCAAAGCATAGAGGTACCATAAGTGATTAACAATAAACTAGTAAAATAAAAGGGAAAGCTCATGAAGGCACAAAGTCGTTCCGTAGCTTTATCAATGGTGGATTTGTGATAAGCGTGTCGTTTGTCGTGTTAGAAGCAAAAAGTGTTCTTAGACGCAACAATTCCTCAAACAACATGAAAAATTACAAGCACAAAGTCTTGTAGATTATCCAACCAAAGTATCCAAAGATCATGCATAATTAAAAGCACAAAGTCTTGTAAATCATTCAACCAAAGATAAACAAAACACAAAAGTAAATCTAAATAAAGGATGTAACACAAAGTTTACATGAATTACTTAGAGTCCTTCAGATTCCATAAGCTAATCACCACCAAATGAGATCAATTCACAAGACTATTGAATCCAACACAAAGTTTGGTTTGCAATCTTCTTCTTTATTGATTAGATTTCATTCACAAAGTATGAACACAAAGTTTCACAATTCTGCTTCAAAAAGGGTAGCACTTCATTGCAAAATACTAAAGGATGATAATACAAAGGAAATCCCTCACATTATATAGAAAGAGGGATGAGCAAAATTAGGAATCTAATTTGAGAAAATCAAGGAAAGTTAGGTGAGCGATTCAAGGAGATCTCACCTAACTTTGACCAAAGTCAAAGTGTAATTTGTTATCAAAAGATTACATCTTCAAACTTGGTGCAATTACAATTTACAAAAAGACATATAAGATGTCAGGAAATATTTACAAGATGCATAAAAGGATACATCGAAAATGTCTAACACTAGAGACCAGGAACCTTCTTCATGTTTCCTTGCTTTGGGCGTGAAAGTCTTCATATTTCTTCCTGCTCTCTTGCACGAACTTCTCATCCGGACCAATGGTGTAATCCACAATGGTGTGAATTCTCATGATCGATCTCATGGAAGATGAGTGAACCTTCTTGCACCTGTCAAGATGCATTTTCAAGTTATCCAATGTGAGCCTTGTGTAACTGAGGGTAATTTCTAAGGATTAGATTAGATCAATCAAATCAATATAAAAGACAAAAACCCAAAGATCTATCGAGTACAAAGGAAATTAAGCAATAAAACGGTTATACCTGTAAATCGCATTTTCCATGATTACCTCCATAGCACCTTCTTACTTGTTGGATGATGTTGCCCTCAGATTTGTTGTGCGAGCAATCTGCGAATGTCTAAGACCTACAACAAGCTTTGAAGGATTTATGCTATGTCTAAATGCCTATGACTATGACAATGTCTATCAAAATAATGACTTCTAATGCCAAATGACTATAATGACTATTAAATTAAAAAATGAAGTCGTTGAATCCCGAAATTATGAGCAAAATTGTCTTTTATAGAAAACACAATTTTGAGTGGACGGATGAGATTGAATTCTAAGAAAGACCTAGAACGAGAGGTCCAAATTAAATCTGAGAATCTCTAATCAGGGTTAGGGAAAAATCCTTAATCGAACGGTCAGAATAATATCTCAGATAATCGGATCGACGGTGGAGAATAAATGAGATAAATTAATTAAAGAAATAAAGATTTTCAAAAAATCAAGAAGATAAGATTGCCTGATTTGTGAGATTCAAAAAATCAAGAAGATAAGATTTGGACTGAAGATCAAATTTGGAAAATCAAGAATCTGCCCGATTACTTGATTTTTGGAAGATTAGTTACTATTTTGAATTAAATTAATTCAAAATAATGATTTTGTGAGACAATAAATAATCTTTTTCAGATTATTTACCAAAATGGATTGACAGTTAAGAAAGTGATGACATTTTAAATAATTTCATTTATTTAAAATGAGGAATATTAATTTGACAATTAAATAATTAAAGATAATTATTTAATTTAGCGATAAGATTAATTAATTAAATAAATTAATCAATTCATTTAATTATGACAGCTTAGTGACATATTATTTATTTAATAATCGGAAGAATTAATGAATAAGGATAAATAAATTAAGAAATTTATTTAATTAAGGGAAGACCTAGACAATTAATGACGTATTTAATAAATAAATAGAATTTATTTATTTAATAATCATGAAGAATAAAAGGACATGAATTAATTAAATAATTATGAATTATTTAATCAATAGTCGAATGTGGACCAAGGACATAATTAAATGTCATAATTATGCTAGGACGAAAGTGGTAAAAAATGAAGCTTGTAGGCCTAGGTCATTTTTAGGTGTCTACACCTTGTATCACAAATGACATTCAACGAGGCCTCCGAAGAGTCTAGGCTGTCAATCAAACTCATGATGGCTTCCTTGAAGATCTGGGATATTTCTATGGCCGACAAGAAGATATGATTCTCCTCAAGAAGTTGACCTGGTAACTCCTTCATAACTTTTTCAAGAATAACACGATGCCCTTTGACATCTTCCTACACTTGGTGGAGATCTTCCGTAAGAGATTGAATTACTTCAATTCGATGTTTCAAGGATTCTCTTACCTCAATGAACTTTCCTTTGTCAAGAATTACACTGGCTTCCACCATTTTACTGAGCTTTACCTGCTTCATCTGTGACCATGACAGCAGACACTTTTCCTTATCTCTGCGCTCCTGGGAAAGTACACTTTTTTCTTTATCAAGCTCTATGGTGAGCTTGGCCAACAAAGTAGTTTTCTTGTCCACAGAAATTATGATCTAAGATCTATGTTCTATGATATTTTCAACGAAATCATACAACACCCTACCTTTGGAGGTGAACTTCTCAGCTTTTTTGACAGCTAGGTCATCAATACTTACCACTACCAACGGTTGTGCATTAGTTGAAGATCCTACAAGTCTCTTTACAACAGTGGCATGATGCTCTACCCTCTGTTTGTACATATTGTGAGCTTGCTCCATTTTATCCAATCTTCCAGCCAAGAAATCCAATGTCACTTGCGCATCTGCTTTTTCACTTTCGTTGGTAACCTTGCCAAGCTGGACTCTTGTTACCGTGTAGTCCTCCATATTGACATCTCCTTCTTCTTGTGGTGGTATGCCAATCTCCGCATACTTGTGGCCAGTCTTGTCAATGTTTAGCCTTGAGTATACTTTTTCCTTTTTCTTCCCTTTAGCCTTTGGAGGGACTATCTCTTCAAGGGCGAGCTCCTTTGGAGAGATCATTTGCTTCTTCCGCTTCGACACTTGAGATATTAGCCAAGGGGGAAGGAAGGAGGTGTGGACTTCTGGATTCACTATCAACTTTGTCATCATTGTCACCTCTAAATTCATTGTCACTTCTAAAGTTACCATGGGTATCGTGACAATAGGAGAAGTGTCTGTCATCATTGCTCCTGTAGATTGCACACTGAGCTGATCACGCATTGACTCATTCATGAAATGATTGAATTCATTTTCAGAAGTGATATCATACGTTGGTGAAGACAGGCTAGGAATGGATGATGGAGGACTTGACAGTATATCAACCATTCGAATGCTTGTCATCGAGGGAGTATCAAGTGGGGTTGATGCTGCAGGAATAGTGGATATCTCTACTACAGGAATGCATGTGGTAGGAATGGGTGATGAGGGAATAGGAGGTGGATGAGTAATTGAATTTGGAGGAGTATGAGGAACATTGGAAATCACATGCGATGACATTCTAGGAATTTCCTCAACTACATTCTCAGGTGGAGAAATAGTTCTTTCTTGATCATGCCTGGGTTCCTGTTGATCACCCTCTTGTCTTTTCGATTCTAGTTTACCTTTGAAATCCCTTCAGATTCTTCTTTAGAATCTTCTTCAGACTCTTGCCCGCTTTCAGAAAGTTCTTCTACATCAGAGTTTGCTTCTGCTAAGTCTTCATCTTCAGTGGATTGGTCACTGGAAGTACTTTCTTCATTAGAATCTATCTCCTTTGGAACAACCTTTTTACCTTTAGAGCAAGATGGATCAGATTCCATGGTTTCTCCTTCTAGGACGAACTGGGTATCTTTCTTGCCAACAGTAAACTTGATCCTGGGACCTCTTTGTGAAGAAGTGGGAACAACCGCTGATTTATTTTTGATGCGGAGTTCTTGCTGTCGGTGAGCTTCTACTTCAGATTCTTCTCCTTCTGAATCTATTATGAAACTTTTCATTTCAAAACCATGCTTATGTAACCATTTTGTAGTATTGGATAGGATAGGAACTAATCTCTCTCTCATGCTAGTACTTTCCTTCCTAGACCATTCAATTACTGGCAACGACCTTTTAGAAACTTCTTGTTCATCATAGAAATCATTCATGATATCGCCAGGATCTGTAAAATCCTCTGGTAGGTTTGCAATATCAATGTCTTTGATTTGCTGTATTGTCAACCTACAATAATCCATTTTGCGAATGGATTCTTCATCTCTGCAATCAGCCCAGATGTCTTCAAAATGGTACTTGTGATGATGGCCCTTTTGTAATTTCCTTCTGACATCCTAGTAATCAAAATCAAACCTATACCTATAGGTCTTGATTGTCATGATTTGCATCTCAGCATAAACAAATTTGGATTTCTATATAGTTGGGATAGTATATCTGTCGATTGTTAGTGGGAACTTGAATCCACACTTGTGATTACTTCTTCATTCTTTATGCACCGAAATCAGCTGTCTGCACATCTCCATGAGAACCCACTTGTCCAAAGGATATCGTGGCAGCATGTAAGGGCAGTCAATGTATCACCCTACTCTCAAATAAGTAAATGTTGGGAATTGCAGAAATAAGCATCCAACTTTACTTACCGCCTTATAGGCCTCATCAGATACCCTTCTTCTCTCGAGAGTTGGATCAAAATTGAAAAGAAAAGGTGTGAAGAAAGCATCAGTAACCCACTTGAAATGATGGAAGCTTTCCTTCAATTCTAGTTGATAGAAGAATTTATACACAGGTACCAACATCCGATTCCCTTTCGTGGATAGACTTGGAAATTGCCTCATTACAGCTGCTGTGTACACTAGGTAAGTAGTCATATAGAATTTTAATGTAGAAGGTGCATTGATCAGTTGCTCATGTATTTCATCACTAATCTGCTTGCCCCAGTCAATGTGCACTTTTTGTCTTCTTATAATCCTGATGTATTCATACATCCAATCATGAAAATTCGATGATTCAGGAAAGCCCTTCACTCTGCTTAAAAATGTGATCATATATTTGACATCATCTTTGAAGTCACTTCGCAGGAGTCCCTTTGGCCATCTGGAAACAGATTGTCTAGGCTTCTTCAACCATTGGCTATTTATTAGGTTTTTAGCCTTGTCAGGATCAGTGTCAAAGACTTCTTGTGCTTTTTGTATAGAGATGTCAATGTACTTCTCCATTTGAGGAACTTTAAACACAATATCAAAGAAGTCAGGGTTGAGTCTTAAAATCTCGTGCGTAGAAGAATAAATCACGCTTCTGCTTTCCCTGATGTAGTGGGATGCCACTTGAAGGAAAAATTCCGTATTGTGTGCAGCAGTAGGGAACATAGCTACCAAATGCAGGTTATTGTGTACAATTGCTCTCATCGGATCAAGAAGAGGCTTCTTCTCAGTTTGCTTTGCAAAATCAACCAAGTCTTGATGGCCAACCTCTGTGTCTTTTATTTCTTCCACCTTGGAGACCACTACAGTTGGCAGATAGACACCTTGATATTTATATTTCATTTTTCCTTTGCTTTTGAAGAAGATGAAGGTTTTTTGGCAATCATCTGAGAGCAACTGAATCTTTGATCAATCAACTTTAAGAATCTTGAAAAGAGACTGCAAGATGTGGAGTCAGAACAAACGTTAGTCATTAAACAACATGGGAATGCGTGAGGTGAGCAATGATGATGAGCAAGCGTGGAGCAGATGACAAGGCACATAAAATGATGCACAAGGTGGAAGGAGCGAGGTTCAGGACGAAACTGGCAAGTTTGAAGTGTTTTAGGGAAAAATTGTGAAAAGTGTAAGGGCGCTGAAAATCAGCGCCCTTACATTTTGAAGGAAACTGGTTTTGGTGCAGGGGCACTGAAAAAAAAAATGCTCCTACACTTCTCAGTGTCAGATAAAATTAATTTTCATGTCTTGAGGTGTAATAGCGCTAGTTTTTAGTGCAACTACATTTCAAACATAAACTTGGTGTTATGGCGCAGAATTTCAGCGCTACTGCATTTTCTGGCATGTGAATAGTCGTGATGCAAGGTTGAATGAAAAGTGCACTCAAGCATGAAAACTTTGGAACTTTGGAAAGAAACATGTAGAGCTTTTGTTGAATGTAGAAGGTTTCAAAAACGGTGCCAGACTTCAAATGAGTGATACTCATTCACAAAAAGGAGCTTCATACATGAAGAGGTTGCACGTTTTGTATTTTCATAGCGAGGGTAAAAATGTGATGCACAAAGGAGGAATATACAAACCAAAAACCCCGTTGGTGATGAAGAAAACATGGCCCAAGAGGAAGATGCAATGTAAAACAAAAATGTGCGATGGAGAGGAAGCAAAAAAAGTGCAAGACCAAAAAATGCGAATGGGAAAAGATCAATATGTGTTTGGCATAACAAGAGATTCAAAACAATCACAAAAATAAACGCATCAATAGATCACAACAAGAAAGAATGTATAGATGAGAAGAATAAGCGAAGAGACAAAGAGTAAAAACGTACCTGAAATCAGGAACTCAAAAATCCTAGCTCGACCCAAAGAGAAGATCTTTTAGAAAAACGTGTTTTGCAGCTTGAGAAGGAGTGGAGTCAAAAATCAGAAACAATGAAAATAAAACAATAAAATCACCTTTAAGTGAAAGGGAAACATAAAAACCTACTGAAGTCGCCCAATTAATTGAGGCATAAAAAGTGGCACGATAAGTGAAAAATGCAAAATGCATGAAGAAGTGCGCCTGAGCCAAAAATTGGCTAAGTTTGGACACAAAGTGTAATAGCACACTTTTTCAGCACTCTTACATATTTTGAGAAAATCACTTTTATGCAGGGGCGCTGATTTTCAGTGCCCCTGCACTTTCAACACTTAGCCAATTTTTGGCTTGTGAGCAGGAGCGCACTTTTTCAGTGCAACTGCATAATTCACAATTTAACTAAGTATGAACAGTGAGACTTCGCGAAGGAGCTCAGTTCAAAGGTCTTCGCGAGGTGATCATAGGGGGATGATCAAACTATCTGTTTGAGGCTTTGTAACACATTTCTAGGTGGCTTTAAAATCACCTCATTTTGCATGCTTGAACATCACAAACCTAGGAAACAAACAAGTTTCATAGAGGGGTTATCCGTGGAATGAGCGCTGCTAGATTCCATGATAACAGTTGGCTCTTACTGGGGATCTTCCTTCAACCGTTATTTGAAAGAAATGAAGGGAGAAGAACTCTAGAATTCAAGTGCCTTTATCCATTGGGCATGGAGTCAGGCGACGACGATGACAACGTAACTTAAAACATAAAGACTCAAAAGGACTTAAAAATAAAAAAGTATTTACATACCAATGCCAATTACTTTACTGTGTAAATTGCTTGAGATGTTGCCCGCTGTGAGGAAGGGAAAATGGCATTCCGTCTCCGTATGCTAACAAGAAACTATTCTCACCGTACAACTAATGTATTTGGAAAGGTCCTATCCATAGTGAGTCAAATTTCCCATGCATACCTTTTGGTTCTCTTCATTTGTCCCACAGGAGAACGAGGTCACCAATTTGAAATTCTCGAGACTTGCCTTTTTGTTCAAAAATATTCTTCACTTGGTCATGGTGTTCTGCGATGCGGTCAGCCACTTGAACCTGGTTCTCTTCCAATTTGAAGAGATACATGATGCGCTTATCAACAGAGTTGTCAAACGTCTCATCCTCAATGGCCTTAGCCAGTTTGAGGGCTTGTAGTTCCAAGGTTATAGGAATCTCGGCGTTCAACCCGTATAAGAGTTGAAAAGGAGACATGCCGATTGCTTGCTTTGGGTTATCTTATTTTCCCACAAATTGTCGAACAAGGCCTTGTGCCACAAACGTTGATTCTCATTTACTAGCTTATAGATGATAGTCAATAGATTTTTGTTGCTAGATTCCGCCTGACCATTACCCTGCGGATAATAGTCAGAAGAATGTGACAAAGTTATGCCGTGCTAAAAAAAAAACTCAGTAATCTCGTTTAACAAGAAGGAAGAAGCATTGTCAGCAACGGTCTTGTTCGGCACACCGAACTTGGAAATAATGCTTTTCTTTAAGAAACTGCACACCACTTTTGAAGTAGCACGCTTGGTAGGCTTCCACCCATTTGGTGAAATAGTCAGTAGTAGTGAAAACATAGATGTGTCTTGCACTTGATGATGGATTAATTGCACCTATGAAGTCAATGCCCCATTGCTGAAAAGGTTCTTCGATCACAACAGGTTTCAATGGAAAAGACGCCAACCTGGGTCGGCCAACAAACTATTGGCACAATTCACACTTACACACCCAAGAGTACGTGTCTTGGAAAAGTGTGGGCCAGTAATACTTTTCTCTCAGGATTTTGTGAGTGGTTAATGGTGTTGAGAAATGTCTGCCACATGCCAAGTCATGATAAGATTTCAGCAATTTTTTTTGTTGTTCCTTATCAACACATATGAGAAAAGTCCCATCCATTGCACACTTGTACAAGTCATTGTCCCATAAGACAAAATTAGCTCATTTTAGCTTGAAGGTTCTCTTTTCCTTTGGATTCAAGTGATTGGGGCATTCTCCATATGTGAGGAAATGAGCGATGTTAGAATACCATTCGTCAGTGGTACTAACAAACAATACCATTGGGAGTGTACTTGGATCCACCTCTTCCTCATCTAAAATTTCTTCATCCTCTGAAATTTCTTTATCTGGATTATTTTCAGGAATAAGCTAACAAAGTCCACGTCCACATATCAATTTAGTGGGTTTAATTTCCAGATCATATTCCTGAATCTTGGCAATCCAATTGCCTCTTTTTGTTCCAAATTCCTATTGTGTTAGGATAGACTTAATAGTTGAATCTGGTACTAGAACATTGACATGGCTACTTAGAATGTAGAACCGAAAATGCTTGACGACTTTGATGACTACGAAAGCATGCTTCTCCATTTGAGAGTATTTCAATTCATAATTCTCCAAGGGGCAACTCATGAATGTGATGGGAGATTCAAAGCCTCCATCGTTCTCTTGCATCAAGATTGCTGAGAGTGTATGCTCGGAAGCATAACTGTACATGAAAAAATATTTGGTGTAGTTGGGGTAGACCAACACAGGAACGTGAGCAATGGCCTCCTTGATATCATCGAATGCTACTTTCCCTTCTGTCGTCCAATGGAATGTGGCATTACCCTTCATCATATTTACAATATGACGAGTCTTTTCAGCAAAGTCTGGAAGAAACCTCCTTAAGAAGTTTACCTTGCCAAAGAAGGAATGGAAAACTTTCTTGCTTGATGGCAGAGTGAGAGATTTAATTCCATTGACTCTTTCCAAGTCAATCTTGATTCCCTCTGTAGATATAACATGACCAAGAAGTTTACCTTCTATCACCCCAAAAGTTGACTTTTTGGGATTTAGGGAAATACCATGCCGACGACATCTTTCAAGAATTTTCCTCAAGTGGTAGTAGTGTTCATGATGTTTCTTAGAGAAGACCATGAGATCATCAAGATACACCACAATGAACTTACCCATCACATTGCAGAAAGCGAGATCCATGGCATGTTGGAATGTAGCACCAACGTTGATCAGACCAAAAGGCATCCTACAATATGCAAAGGTTCCCCATGGCGTCATGAAAGCGGTTTTGTGTTGATCACTTGAATTAACTTCAATTTGATTATAGTCGGAAAATCCGTCAAGCATGGAAAGCATCTCAGATCTGGTTACATTTTGTAGGACTTGGTCCATCAGTGGAAGTGGATAATTGTCTTTGAGTGACAATTGGTTTAGATTTCTAAAATCTACACAAATGCAGATTTCGCCATTCTTCTTACAAACGGGGACGATATTAGCTATCCATGTTGAATGATGGATAGGAAATATTATCCATGCGTTTAGCCTCTTTTGAACTTCCGCCATAATTGTTCCAGAGATCTTGGGATTGTACTGCCTCTGCTTTTGTTTGTAAGGCAAAGCTCCAACCTTGAGGGGAATATCATGTTGTACTTCTTTAGGCCGAAATGATTTTAGATCTTCATATGAATATGCTAAGACATCAATATACTCTTGTAGTAGGTGAGAAAATTGTCTTCTTTCTTCGGCCGTGCAACATTTACCAATGTTCACCATCTTAGGGTTAGATTCAATTCCCAAATTAATTTGTTCCACTTCATTAGATGAGTCAGAATCTGAGAGTTGCTTTTTCACGTGGCAATCATGTTTGTCAAAAATATTTTCTAACGATACTAATCCTCTGGGAATTTTATTCCCTTTGAGATGCAAATATTCTTCACCCATAACAGGATCCATATTTGACACAGATTCTCGAGGTGGAGAATCGCTACCTTCGAAATACAACTCATCAAAATTCTTTTCTTTCTCTAGAAAGGCAATGATTTGATGATCATCATTGAAAATTTTCCAGTTCTTCGAATTGTCGGGAACACTTGGGTGGAAAACCAGCTCTATGGTGTAGGTAGAACCTTGAAAGTATTTGTGTGGCCCCAAGAGCGTGGCAGAGATTGCAAGGGAATCAGCTCTGGTATTGTATTCTCTGGGAACAACAGAGATATCGAAAGCTTTGAATTCTTCAACGAAATCCCATACTAGATTACGATAATGCCTGAGTCTATCATTCTTTGTTTGATAAATATTTCTTACTTGACATACTATCAGCTTGGCATCACCTTGTGCATGGATATTTTTTATACCTTTCTTCAGTGCAACTTGCATTCTCAATAACAAGGCTTCATATTCGGTGGTGTTATTAGTATTATCAAATTGTAACTTGAAAGAGAAAGGGAAAAAATTTCTTATTAGTGAAATAAAAACCATTCCTGCTCCAGAACCAATCGAAGAGCAGCTACCATCAAATTCTAGCAATCAGACATTGTTGGGATCACCAATGCTAATAGTGTTGAAGTCCAAAGCTTCATCATCTAATGAGGATTCATAGTCGGAGATAGGAAAATCACCTGACAATGACTCATTTGAAGTGGAGGAAATATCATCATTTTCTGACTCATTTTGAGTTGAGGATTCACCCACCTCATTTGTTTGTAGATAGTAAGTTCCCACGCCTAAGGATTCGAACAAGATCTGAGCTCTGGGATCATCTGATTTGGAAACTGAAAACTTTGACTCCTTTTTAGGAACCAATTTTTGCATCACACCTTTTACGGTTATTCTTGCTTCAGACATATCCATGCTTAGTTCTCCTCCAACATCTTTGCATAAATTGTGTCTGAGGAGGATTCCGTAGGATGCTGGTACATCGGCCACAAGGACCGTCATTTTTATTTTCTTCTCCGGGTATGCGGCGAATGCGTATTGCAATCTTTGATCTGGTTGATCAATGGCACTTGTTTATTCTCCATGGAGAAACAACGGCTGAAATTTTTGGTCATCTCAAGGCCCAAGGCAGTAGCTACCTTGGTGGGCATCACGTTGTCGGATGCACTAGAGTCTATGACATAGTTACCCAACTTAAAATCATTTACAAGTAGGGAGATGAAAAATGGATCAATGCTTCCAGAGGCAGTTGGAGGATTAGATACAAGGTTACTATGTGGCATCTTGGGTTTAGGAGTAACAAGGGTGTCAGGAGGTGTATCTTGACTCGGGGAAATTCTTTTGTCATTAAAAAATTTGACAAGCCTGTCAAATTGGTTAGGGTTGGCTTTGAGGTATTCATCCTCAAACATTTGAACCTTGGTTTTCTTGGCATGGTCAATAATGTCAAAATCTTGGAAAGAATTTTGTAGGTTGGAAGTCGTAACTTCACTGATTGGTTTTACAAAAGGCACACTGGTCTTTGGAACAAGAGGATTAGCTTTAGGAATAATGGGAGTTGATGAAGAAGGGCGAGGTGTACTTACTTGTGGATTCGCTGCTTTCTTGGGTTGCCAAGGGAGGGGAGATCCTCTTTTGGCGATTGTTATCGGTGACTTCTATTTTTTAGGGACATCAATAGCTTGAGCTTTATCAAGTTGATTTTGTTGATTCCGCGTAAAAATAGCATAAGTATCAGTCACCAAGTCGTCTTCTTCTTTTTGCTCTGCCATTTGCAAATAGCTAATCTTGGAGTCGCCAGCTGATTCAATTTCTTCTTCTTGGAAGAAATCAAAATTTTCTTCTTCAGGGTATTCTTGCTGTGCATAATCATCTTGTTCAACCTCGTAGTATCCCGCGACATTGATAGTGGGTGGGGCTTCCAGAGCAAGACTTCTTGGGGGCACTGGGAGACTATTTTGATTTTTGTTGCCAACGTAATTAGGGAAAGTCCTCCTAGGGATGTCCTTGTAATTGCTACTATTGTTATTGTTTGAAACTTGCTTTTTGAGAGACGACTTCATTTTCCAGCCTTTGGACAATGGGATTTGTGAAATTTGAGCTGTCACTGGGAGTACTAACATTAGATGCTGAAGACCTAAGCATTGCATCCTTTTGCTTCCATTAGTTCCCATCCTGATTTCTCCAACAAGGATCATGTCGTCCTCTAGATTGGTAGCCAATTGCTGAGCCACTTCAACATTAACAAGATTTTCCCTACGTAAGTAGAAACTCACCTTGGGTAGTTGTGTGTTGATGAAGAAGCACTTTAGGTTATGATCCGTTGGTCTTGCATCATTTGGGATCCGTGTCACCAATTTATTAAATTTTTCCACAAACTCGCGCATAGGTTCGTGAGCTTCTTTACGCATGGTGGTGAGTTGTGCCAATAAAGCATGTGAATCTTCACTAGGTTTAAATATTTCTTCAAACTTAGTGTGAAGAGAGGCCCAATTGGTGATGGAGGTGTTAGGAAGAGTAAAGAACCATTTGTCTGCAACCCCTCGAAGGGATTCAATGAATAATCTTATAGAAACATCTTCATACTCAATGCTGAGAATGCCACAAACGATGTAGAATGAAGATATGTGCTCATCAAGATGTTGTTTTCCATCACCTTGAAACTTCAGGAGATGCTTCCTAGATACGCGTGGAAGCTCATGCAAAGGTACGGCCAAACGGAGGGGACCAAAAGCATTTCCCCATGGTCCTGTACATGGTGCGGCCATAACTGGTTGCACAATAGGTACCTGAACGGGATGTTTGCGGTAAACAGACCAAAAAATTGGGAGAGGAGATCTTTGGCTATGCGGAGGGTAGTTTACAACACGTTGTAGTGGTGACCTTACTTGTGGAGGAGTAAATGGAAAATTACATTGCAACAACTCTTCAAAAAGTGGATCTGCTACTCCTTGAGCCCTCAATCCTTGTGTATATATCCGGTTCGCCAAAATGTAGATCTGAATAAGATGGAGATTATAAAGTGAGGATATACAAAAGAACATCAAGAAACATGAAACTTATCTACTTCAATCAAAAGCGTGAGGCTTAGATTGCGTATGTCGTTCCCCAACAGAGTTGCCAAAAAACAGTTGGGTGAAAATTATGTAATCAACTTTTCAATAGATTACACAACTAGGACTTCAACCACAACTATGTGAGATGTAAATCTCTTCTCTTGGAAAGGGGAGGCACCCTTCTTGTTGCTGACGGAAGCGATGGTAAACAAACAAAGTAATTACAAAATGTATATAATACTTACGAAGTGGTGGGGGTGTGTCACTTCATCCTTCTCTCTTTTTTTAGAGAAGATGTTTACAATGCTTCACTGTTGGAAGTTCTTAATTCACAATAACTTCAACAAGCAATAATGCCAATACCTCTATCTTGTCAAAGCAAAGCGTAGAGGTGCCAGAAGTGATTAACAATAAACTAGTAAAATAAAAGGGAAAGCTCACAAAAGCACAAATTCGTTCTATAGCTTTATCAATGGTGGATTTGTGATAAGCATATCATTTGTCACGTTAGAAGCACAAAGTCTTCTTAGAAGCAACAATTCCTCGAACAACATGAACAATTACAAGTGCAAAGTCTTGTAGATTATCCAACCAAAGTATCCAAAGAGCATGAATAATTACAAGCACAAATTCTTGTAAATCATTCAAACAAAGATAAACAAAACACAAATGTAAATCTAAATAAAGGATGTAACACAAAGTTTACATGAATTACTTAGAGTCCTTCAGATTCCATAAGCTAATCACCACCAAATGAGATCAATTCACAAGACTATCGAATCCAACACAAAGTCTGGTTTGCAATCTTCTTCTTTATTGATCAGATTTCATTCACAAAGTATGAACACAAAGTTTCACAATTCTGCTTCAAAAAGGGCAGCACTTCGTTGCAAAATACTAAAGGATGATAATAGAAAGGAAATCCCTCACTTTATATAGAAAGAGGGATGAGAAAAATTAGGAATCTAATTTGAGAAAATCAAGGAAAGTTAGGTGAGCGATTCAAGGAGATCTCACCTAACTTTGACCAAAGTCAAAGTGTAATTTGTTTTCAAAAGATTACATCTTCAAACTTGGTGCAATTACAATTTACAAAAAGACATATAAGATGTCAGGAAATATTTACAAGATGCATAAAAGGATGCATCAAAAATTTCTAACACTAGAGATCAGGAACCTTCTTCATGTTTCCTTGCTTTGGGTGCAGAAGTCTTCGTATTTCTTCCTACTCTCCTGCAAAAACTTCTCATCCAGACCAATGGTGTGAATTCTCATGATCGATCTCATGGAAGATGAGAGACCCCTCTTGCACCTATCAAGATGCGTTTTCAGGTTATCCAATGTGAGCCTTGTATCACAAATGACATTTAGCGAGGCCTCTGAAAAGTCTAGGCTGTCAATCAAACTCATGATGGCTTCCTTGAAGATCTGGGATATTTCTGTGGCTGAGAGGAAGATACGATTCTCCTCAAGAATTTGACCTGGTAACTCCTTGATACCTTTTTCAAGAATAACACGATGCCCTTTGACATCTTCCTGCACTTGGTGGAGATCTTCCGTAAGAGATTGAATTACTTCAATTCGATGTTTCAAGGATTCTCTTAACTCAATGAACTTTTCTTTGTCAGGAATTACCCCGGCTTCCACCAATTTACTGAGCTTTACCTGCTTCATCTGTGACCATGACAACATGCACTTTTCCATAT
>VDFB02085266.1:0-54552 GCA_007258455.2 Sequoia sempervirens
AAAAGAGGATTTACATAGACCATACTAGCACCTTCTTCATACAAGAGATTGTCAAAAGCTTGACAAGCTTGAGAATTTGAATGCTTTGGTCTCTCAGGACAGCATTCCAAATCATATGTTTCCTATATGAAATCAAGCTCATCAAGAATTTCTTGAAGCTCCTCTGCTCTTCTTCTGTGTTTTTGCTCTCATGAATATTGAACAGGAGAAATCTGATTCTCTGCTTCAATTAGAGTCTCATGGACTTCTTGCAACTTTGTTTTGGTAAGTTCATTCCACTCCAATGCCTTGTCAGCAATATTGGCCACTATGTCTTTGTCACGAATGATGTGCAAAAGACTAGATTTAATCTCCTCCAAGGAAAATTTAATGGACTTCATGTCATCAATAGAAATTCAGCATACAACTTCTCCCCTAGGCACATCATGAATCAAATATTCTACTTGCCTATGAATTCTATCAAGTTTTGACAAAACTTGAATACCATTATCAGCAATGTGTGAACTTGAGCTGCAATCATTATATACTAGCCGAGATTCATGATGTAGAACAACTTTGGTGGATAAAGATTTCAAAAATGGTTTGAGTTGTACTCCTCAACTTGTCTCACATGTGATGAACACTCTTCATCATTCCATCCATAGTGCCTTCCAATTCCTTAGTTTTTTGCCTTAGCTTGATTTCCGGTGAAGAAAAATCTGCCTTATAACTACTAGAAACTTCACCTTCCATGTCTCCTACACATGATTCTAGGGAGTTAGTCAAATCAGATTTGAAATAGGAAGTGACTACTACTTCCTCTATCTCTTTCTCCTCTTTAACTTGACTTTCAAATGAGCATTCTCTAGAATTGTGAAGAAGCAAATTGCTAATTGAACACGTATATTCAACTAACTGAACTTCTTCCTCATTTGGATCAGCACTTATGGCCTCTTTATGCATCTTTGTTTCAACTTTTGTTTCCAAAAGTTCTTTCTTTGAATCTTCAACATGAGACTTCTTAACATAAGCCAACTCACTGTTCTCCTTTGTAGAAAACAAGAGTACTTCACTAGTCTTCAAGGCTTCCACTGATATATTACCTTCTTTTATAGAATGCTCAGATGAGTGGAAATCAGTAGATACCCCTTGAACTTTTGTAATGTCTTCAAAGGGATTCCAATTTTCATCCTCCTCTTTAGCTTCAAAAATCTCTTCTCTATTTTCAATAGTCTTCTTCAAAAGTGGTTTCAACTTATCTTCACATTGACTGAAAATTTCTTTAACTAACAAATCAGCACTGGGAGAAATCTGCTCTTCACGTTTACAAGCATCCAAGAGAAGAGTTTGGACACTTTCAGGAAGACTATCGGCTTCCTTAATTGTAGAGATTAGAACCTTCATGACAGCTGCAAGCATACTTTCTTCTTGCTCACTCCAAGTTGAGGTGAAAAGATAATTAAACAAGTGATAAATCTGATTCTCCATCTCCAATTCTATCAATAAGATGCAAGCACTAACTTCAGAAAATGTCTTTAAAATAGTTGCTCTTCTTGAAAACAAGCTACTATCAGTTTCATCCAAATCTTGAAAACTTTCCACTATCATATTTAATATGATCTTCATAGTTTCATCATCATAGGGCAACTAGGGAATTACAATTCTTATTATCTCCATAAAACAAGAAGAAATCAGCAGCTTGGTTTCTTCATCAGGATGCCCCAACCAATAGGGCTTATTCAAGGAATTCACTACAGGAGCTAGTGCCAACTCTATTTTCTCTGAAGGTGATGGCTTCACTTCTCTCAAACATTGTTCTGACAAATGAAGAATGTTCTCTTCATTTTCTCTTGACTAAAATTATTTGTCAAGTCTCTTTCCAGCCATATACAGTGCCTCTGCTAGTTTCATCTCTTCTTCATTAGCCATGCCTAACTACCAACTTCTAGATACCACAAGGAATTGAACTAGAATTTGTTTTGACTTTCAGTGTATAGTACCAGAGATCTCTATTAGTCAACTACCTAAACATGAAGCTTTGATCATAGGATGGCAAGATCTTCTGCTCTGATACCACTAAAATATGCCCCTTAAAAAATTTCTTGATTTTACATATCAATTACAATTGCAACACAAACCCATTAAGATTAGCTCCAAAAAAAAAACAATGCGAAAGGTAACTCTAACCTAGAATGCGCCCTAAAACCATTGAAGGAAGAGGGGCGAACATATGGTCAGAGGATCCCTAGGATCTAAATAACTCAACAACTTAAAGTAAATGATAAGACTCAACGCCAAGAATGTGCACACAAGATCCCTTTGTAGGCGAGGTGCTAACATATGGCGGAGTAAGTATTACAAAACTGAAAAAACTTAGGCGGTGAACCAGCCATAAATATTTCCACTCAACCACTTAAACAGTGGGGGGAATACTACAAACAATTCAACTAATTCATCCGCTACGGCGGGCATGCACTCTTGAGTGGGAACTCTCCACTTTTCAGTGGGTACAATGAGAGTTACAAAGTTTATTCTCCACACTGGCAGTAAACCATCCAGGGGTAATTAATGTTTTGCATTATAGTTCACAAGTAAATGCAGCAATAATAATGACTGGATTATTACTACTAATTCACTGCCTAACAATGAAATAAATCTGCAATTTACAAGTGTTACAATAACATAACCACATTTGCAAATGTTTGAAAGATGATTCTTCCAACTTTTAATCTTCACAAATATAGAATTACAAGCCAAAATCTGAACTTTGTTCAATCTGGTATAATGAACTAGCAAACTAAATTTTCATAACTAGCAAATGCAACATATCAGGGATGTTCAAATCTCTTACCACACTTCACCAAACTTCGATGAGGCAGCAGCTAGTCATCATTAAATTGTTCAAGTCCTCTTCCAAAATTGTTCTATCTTCTCCAAATGGAATGCACATGGAATTAGCAGCATAGATGCCCAAGAAGTATTGCATATCAAGAAAAGAGCTAAGTCTGATATAAAACTAGTAGCCTGTAATTTTTCAACTAGCAACTATGCAACACCCAAATGTTCATAACCTCCACAATACTTCACCATATCACCTTAAATTAGAAGCAATTAATCACAAGAAACATGGCGACCAGCTCACATGAAACTCTAATGCCAAAGCAAACACCAAAAAGAAGACACGAATTTCAAAGCTATCTTCTTGAAGTGGTACGGCCCTTAGAGAGGGTCGACCTCTCTTTAAAATTTATCCACTTTATTATAAATTTTGATCTTGCACAAATAGGGACGCCTCAAGCATACAAACTAAAAGAACCAATACCCATGTGCAATTAAAAATCATTCAAAGAGCTGCATGTGAAAATCACCTTCAGCCATGAACGAACTAGCAAGCTCAAAAAACTGAAAAATACATCAAATTCTTCAACAATGAAGCTCAATGTGCACTTCTAAATGAAGCACACTCTCAATCCACCATCTAGGGAATCATAGTTTCAGGCCCGAAGAATGGAGTCAATTTGTTAAGCTTCCCCTTAGCCAGGTTCTGGATTCATTCCAGCAGTGTAACTTTTCTCTTCAAAAATATGCATAATTAGCTCATCATAAAACATCAATATATAGGCTTCAATTGGCAAAATAACCAACAAGAGACTCTTCAAATTCCAAGAAGTTGAATCACTTCAACTTCCAAAAGGGACGCCACTTTAAGCATTTCACTTTTTGAAATAATAAAATATTAATAACCTCTTTTAGGCGTCCACCTTCACTTTGCAACAATAAAGCATTTAATAATTCATTAAATCCAACATCGACCCCTTAATGACCCCCTTTTAAAAACAACATGAATTGATCATTCCTAGGCGTGGGGGTACAACTGAGAAACATAAAAATGACTAAGTATAAAACATAATCCATGGAGATAACCAAACCAAACTGAAACTGAAGGACAAGATGACTTGAGCTGAATTGATGCCAATGCTACTGCCACAAAATGACTTACTAAAAATAGCCAACTGCTATAAATAGTAAATCCACAACAAAACTCACAGAAAATTGAACTGAGCTGGAAGCAGGACTTACTGAAAATGGAAACCCTAGATTTAGCACAACTGAGTAGCCTACGGATTCTCGGAAATAGGCTAAATCCAAATGAAGAGTGTATGGCCAAAATGGGGACATTAATGACGCACATGCAAGGAAGGCAGTGGGCATGCAGCCTCGGCCTCACAGGCCGTAGGCAACCTTACCCACTTAAATAGTCTTTAGTCTTTAGTATAATTGAATATTTTAAAAAGATTCTATTAGAAATCATGTTTTTGTTGAGTATAATTTATACATGTCCAATACCACAATCACAAAAAGAACATTGTAAAATATTTCAAATACTATAGTTTAAAAAGTTGAAGAAACAAAACTAGGTGACCACCTTCATTTCTTGTAATCACAACTTCTCTGATAGAGAAACACTCTAGCATGCCCTTTGGTTCTACTACCATTCCCAACTCATTTGGAAATCCTTGATTTCCTCACTCACACCTATTTTCAACATATTGATTTCTTGGAGGGCTACTCTCTTATTGACTAATACTTCATATAAAATGATTTCAGAGTCATGTATGTACAAACAATGTTTAAGCATAATTGGAATCTTAGATGTGTTGTCTTCTCTTACAAAATTTATCCTTTAGAAGTTGCTACAAATGGACTCTTGTTTAAACTATTATTGCAAATGGTGAACTTGGTCAATGTAATGCAAAATCTCTTCAACCTAATGTTGAGTTATAGAAGTGGATAGATACTATCTAGTTGCAAATATAGCTCATGTGATGTAGGAATCTCTTCAATCCAACAAAAGTAGATAAATACTATCTAGGAGTAGGTTTTTGGCCTCGCCAAGAACTATGACAAACTTGTGAGGAAGGTGGATGATCTCATGGAAAGCTTTAAGGTTTCATGTATTTTAAAAAACTTTACACAATGGAGGACTCATAATGATCCAAAAGGATCTAGAAAACATATGAAAATAGGAACAAAGAACAAGTTTCAAATAAAAAGACGTGTTTGGTAGTACTACAAACTATACTAGATACAAATAATAGCATAACTAAATAGACAACAATGTAGGTGTGCTAGTGCCTATTGTCACACTGACATTAAATTCAGAATTCAAACCATAAAAACATTAGTTCAACATCCAGCGATTGTTGTTCACCCAAAACCTAAGAAAACTCAACAATGCATTGAAAAAAGTATAATAAGGCTTTGTATGGAAGCATTCAAACCATCAGTATTTGGAAAATTGAGAATTATTGTATGTTTCTATTCATTGTAGGACAAAAATGGAAGGCAAAATTGCTCATTACTATATATTTTTTTGTCATTAATAAAAGAAGAGTAGTCAAAACACATTGTCAGCACTAAAAAGACTGGTTTTTCCTCCACATTAAAAAAATCTAACATAAAAATAATTGTATTATGAATTCTTATAATATTTATTCGATTTTGACACAATATTCTTATTTCTAAATAAAAATAATTAAATTTAATTAATTATAAATTCCATAAATTAGAAGTTTATAGATCAGATCCAGCTTCCCATATCTCAAAAATGTGAGTGGCATAGCCTATAAACTGGTTTATAAGTTAGATATTGAGCCTACTTGACCTTGTGTAGAGGATTTCAAAATGTAATCATTTATGTGATTTGTTCACTAGTACTAATCAGTGTCCTAGTGTTCAGTGTCATTTGCAATCATCTTCTGTATAACAGCAACTCTTCACAATAAATATAGATATTTGAAGTGACAAAACTTATGTATTTTATAGATTACTAAGGCCACCTACTATTCAAAGTTTAAATATCACTCTACTTAAGAATCTGTCCAGTTAAGTTGGCAAAACTGGTCGCTGCCAGATTGTCTAGGACCAAAAATTTTGGCAGTGGAAGTTTTACAACTGTGTCAGTTTAACACAGCTGTAATTGTGATTCTGACAGACTCATACATTCTCAATATTAAATTTTGAATATGTGTTAAATTGGTTTACAATTTTTGTTACAGTGGATCTCAAAATACTCTCCAAAACATTTAAATATTAGAGAAAATACCATAGTTAAGATCTTAAGGAAAAGGGTGTAGAGAAAATATGCAAAATCTTAAGTTCTAATGTATTTGCATTTAAAAATAATAATAATTTAATATTTTGATTTAAGAAATAAATAATATATATTAAAATGTTATAAAAATTATAATAAATATAATATTTATATTTTATTATATATTTTTTATATTTATATTATTTTCTAAATAAATTGTCATTGCATTTATAAGATTTACAAATTATTTTCAATGGACTGCTCTAATACTTTGTGCTTTTCTTCCCTTCTAATCAGGTAAGACATATTAAGGTTTGATTGATTCTTGAATCTATAAGATTTTTTAATTTTAAAGTCAGATCAAGAAAACAATTTTTTAAAACTTTGTAAGAAAGATTTTTTCCCTTCAATTAGAAAAAGAAGAATGGCCAAATGAAAACAAGTTTTCTCCACTCACAGAGAATAAAAAGTTTAGTACAGCATTAAATGCCTGAATTCTATTTTATTCAATACCATGTTCATTATTGCACCAGCACAATATTTGGAGATGTATGCGTTTCCCAATAAATAATATCCACTGAAACAAAGGCTTCAGCCTTCAACAGATACAGATGCTTGGTCATTGAAACCTCCCCTGTCCATGACAGGACTGCAGATCTCTCGGTCAAATAGAAGTTTTAAGTTTGTGATTGCTGTTACCCATGCAACTTCACACCACAAACATTTGTTTAAAGACTCAGTCCATACTAAGAATTACAGCTAACACATGTGCACTGGCATGAACAAATGTATATATGCAGATAGCTGGTCCATTGGCACTGTATTTAAAAACTATTAGTGAAACTATTTCTTTTAAATTGGTAAAATATGAATGGGTAAAATATGAAAGGAAGTAATATCTAAATCAAGGCAGGATTGTAATTTTTTTTTTTTAAATTGAAGTAAATTAGAAATAATTTTATTGAGTGTTTTTCTTCTGGATTTTATTGTGTGTAGTTTATTTGTAACAACGTTTCGGATCACATTTTTCTCCTACAATTTTCTTTTTTGTCCTGATCCAAGGGCTGTAGGAGAAAAATGTGATCTGTCGATGCACAGAGTAAATCCAGAAGAAAAGCACTCTCATTGAATATGGACTGTGGAAATTTAATGGTTGTAAATAATTTTATTCTATACATTCAGAAAAGAAGATCATACAATTAATATATGTCTAGTTTCATATAATCCAAAGCAATCCAGATATGAACTCTAACAATGTAATTATTAGAGTAATTTGTTCATTTCAAAACAATGTCAAGCCCACTAAAATCATAGAAAAAGAAAAAAATTATAAGAAGAAATCATAACATTGAAAATTATTCTTTCATGATCTAGAAGGATCATCATGATTCAGCTGATCATCTTCGACGTAAACCTCAGTCTTTTTTTGTAAAAAGTACCTACAAGAAAAATGGTTGCCCTCCCCATGAAGAGCAAGATTTTTATTCTGAAAACATAACCTCAATGATAAAACAGATAAAATATCAGATCCATTAAATGATCAAGAAAAACAACCCTTTTAAAAAAAATCTATGATCATATAATACCCTAAAAAATTATATCCAAAAACTAGAACTACACTTACCAAGAAAACATAAAAGATTTTTAAAAATACATGGACAAATAATTACCATTGTTGATATTGCTTTGCTCTGAGTACTGCTAAACTAGCTGTGCACAGACATGTTGAACCTCTCCAACAATCTCACCTCTGTGTCCATGTACATATATATACACCTAAGACATAATTGCTGAGATTGTTGGCGAGGTCAGCATCCCTTCACACAAAATCAAATAAAACCCAAGTCCCCCAATGCATTTTCTCCCACATTCTAACACAGCCTAGAGTTGGTTGACTCTGCATTACAATATGAAATATGAAGGATTCCTGGGGCCTTTTATAGGCCTCTTGACTTTCTCTTTTCCTGATATAAAAATAAACTGCATTGCTGTCTGAGTTTTGACAGATGCAGGAAAATGAAAAGAAAAGGATTCTCGTGATACATTTTCATTTTCAATGAAGATCAGCTTTGGTTTTTCTGTTGTTTGAATTTGGCAAGACAGGGAGCCCGTGAGTTTGCAGACAAAAAATAAGTGTACCAGTTTGACCTTGGCAGTACTTTGGCATTTATGGCAATATTTCACGTGAGCTAACGTTCTGTCTATCTCAATCAGTTCCCTTCCAAAGGGATGATCTTGATTCTTACCTTAGTTTTGTTGGAGGTACTTAACCATGAATCTTCTTCTGCTTCATTTTTTTTACCTAAGGTTTAAAAAAGAAACATGTTTTTGAAACTTTGCTCAGGGAAAACTCCATTTCTATAAATTATGATGTGATCTCTATCCATAAATTATATGGTCTGCTCATAAATTTTTGTACGGTAAAAATATTTATGGTAACTCAAATGAAATTACACAATAACTGAACAAAGAAAAGTACAAGAGAGAAGAAAACTTCCAGATAGAGAGAATCTTGATATGAACTATGTCTTAGCCCTAAGACTTGAAAAAACTGACACTCATGAATTATCTTATAATTCCTGTTGTTTACCTCTACATCCTTCCTAGCTGTTTAACATCATGGAGTTTATATAATTAAAAGCTAATTCTGCAATCCTTATTGACCATTGGGTGTCTTTATAGTGTAATCTATAATGTTGATTTTCAGTTATTTAAAAATTTAAGAGGAAGAGGGAATCATGATTTTATAATGGTAAAAATAATATTAAATTTTAAATAAATAATAAAATGGTGAGGAGCAGGTAAGTGAGTACGAGGAAAGGTTTTGGATTTGGGAGGAGTAGAGGTTTGGTGTTAACAAAGAAAGGGGCTATAATATTTCTTTTAGGGTTCAATTTTACGGTTTTTGAGTCAAGCTCATTGATCCCTATTTCATGAGTAGTGGTTCACATGAACCCATTGCTTGTGAGAATAAAATGTCCATTTACCACTCATTGCATCTAAGTGGCATTCACAAATGTAAAGTATTGTGACTTCCTAAGAGGTCGCTCATCCTATTACTACTCCAACTCAAGCGTGCTACCTTACTTGGGCGAAACTCCATGGTTAAGTACACTTAAGTTGGAGTAGTATTGGGATGAGCAATCTCTCAAGAAGTCTCAACACTCCACCCCTGTGAGCATCACCTAGATGCAATAAGTGCTAAGTGGACCTTTCATTCTCATAAGAGATATAAGTTCATGCAAACCAATACTCATGAAATATGGGTTAATGAGTTTGACTCAAAAACCATGCAATTAAATCCTAATAGAAATATCATAATTTGACACACTACAAAAAATACCTCCTACTATTGGGGCAACCAAGATGCATGAAATAAAAATCCAAATAACTTCCACAAATGAATATTTGTAACAATAAGCCAAATGAGGCCCTTGTATAGATACAATACAAAAAGAAATAAAATATATATAATGAGGCCCTTGCATATATACAATCCAAAAAGAAAAGAAAAAATATACAATGAGGCCCTTTCATATAGAGGCAGGGATAAGATGAGAAGATGGTTGAGGACTTTAACCACCTTACATTTGCATAGGACAAGTGTACATCTAATGTGTCATGTGCACTTGAGACAAGTGTCTCTAAAGGTGTGTACATTTGTCACATCCTTCTGAGGTGAGACAAAAAGAAAAAAAATCCCTAAGTGTGGACTTAACATAGTTAACAAGACTCTCCTAGATAGGCTAAAATCTAACTAGTTGTATAATTCTTTTATTTACACTAACACCTAATTATCAAGACAAAGAGGTTAGCAAGGAGAAGCATGTAATAACTACTATTTTTCTAAATTCATCACAAGTACTAAATCAACCAAGCATCTTTAATATAATTTAGAAGTGTCAGCTTCATAAATTTTCCAACCTTAGTTGTGGTGACAACTCTATCATAAACTCATACTAGAATGTGGTAAGTTCCAAATGTTAGGTTTATCCATAGACCCTAACCTAAAACTTGAGGTTTCATTGGTAATATCCCTACCAATGTATCTCTTTTAAGAATCAAAGGTTCAATAATGTGTACTCTAATGATAGAGATAATTCATCATTTTAACTTATATGAGATCTCTAGTCTCGCTTTTAAGACGCCCTTATTCATTAAGCTTATGCTTTCAATTTAACCCAATTATTGTAGAATGGTATCAAACACATTATAATAAAGTCTTGATTATATGCCAACATTAGTGTACAAACACACCAAACCACACAAAGACCATATAATTCCAACATCACATGTTCTGATAGTGATTGGCTCAAACATATATTATCTATACACAATGTGGTTAGCTCCTACTTGTGTTGCACATACATAGATGATTATCTCTTTTACACCTCATAGGTACACATGGGGGTTAACACATTCATGTTTCACATATGCATACGATGACCAACTCATACTCACATCACAACTACACATGGTGACTAGCATAAGCATACATCACATATGTATATAATGTGAATAATTCACACTTCATCACATATACATAATGTGATAACTTGTGCATGCATCACATATATATAGTGTAACTAGCCCAAGAACTCAATGCATATATAATATGAATAACTTAACAACATTGAATGCAGACAAATCATCTAGCTAAAGTAGTGGCAACATACAATGGTATAAAAGTTGCCTATGATAGAGGCTTCAAGAAAATTTGTGTGGAAGGGGACTCTCTAAACATTATAAGATTTCTAAATAAATTCCATCCCCCTAGTTGTTCTATAGAATCGTTAATCTCTCATTCTCTAGGTATGATCAATTTGTTTGATTATATAAGGATAACCCACATCTTGTGTGAGGGTAATTATCTAGCGGACTTCTTCACCAATGATGGAGTTACAAGGCAATCTATTAAAAATTGGGATGGATACTCTTTGTATACACTCAAATTTGGTCTGGAGGATTAATTAAATACTAGTTATTTAATTAATAATCTTTAATTCTTCTACTTATAAATAAATTAACAAATTTATTTATATAGTTCATTTTCTCTAATTCTTCCTATCCTAAATTATTTCCTTCATGACTTAATTAAATGAACAAATTTAATTAGTTTGTTTTATTTAATTAACCTCCTCTCATTAAATTTAAATTTTAAATTCGAATTTAAGTACATTTCTACTAACTTCTTCCCACCTTCCACCTCATCATGTGTCTCAAGAAATTAAATATTTCTCAATTTAATTTGGCATTTATCCTCAACAAATTCTAACCAATTTGGGACACTTGGCCTTCATCTCCATTTTATTCTTCTTCACACTTGGTAGTTTGTTCTTTTAAAGGGAACACACTTCCCCTTTTCTCTCTAACCTCTTCATATTTAACTGTCCATTCTCCAAATCAAATCCAGACCATTGATTTCTGCCACCTAAGCCCATGCCTTGGAAAATCTATAAATAGGCCCTCATTTACAGCTAAAAGGATTCTTAGAAAGAGAGCTGAGCATTTGTAGCAATTATACTCTGCAGAATTTTAGTGAGCATTGTCATTTTAGTGAGCATTTTAGCATTAGCATTTTAGCATCAAGTAGCTTAATCATGGAATTTTCCTTAGCAACATCTTAATTATAGTAGTTTAATCATATCATTTTCATACAGCAGCATCATAGCAGCATCATTATCTTTGCATATCATCTACAACTAGTTTATCAATCATGTAATGTAGGAAACATCTCTTGCATTTCTAGCATCTCTCATTCTTTAGGTTGTCATTTGGAAAGTCATGTGCACA
Source organism: Sequoia sempervirens (assembly GCA_007258455.2). Lineage (NCBI taxonomy): Eukaryota > Viridiplantae > Streptophyta > Pinopsida > Cupressales > Cupressaceae > Sequoia > Sequoia sempervirens. The sequence continues at coordinate 11,867 of VDFB02085266.1, forward strand.
AACAATTTGAGAGAAAAATGACTTAAAGAATCCTTGGAGATAGAGGACAATGAGACGCCATTAAGGAATTGTTTGTTTTAATTTGATTTTTATTTGAATTCCTTGATATAATGTTTCAATGGTGTGTTGTATAGGTTTACTTGCTTATTCACGACATTTTACATACACACATAAATTGGCGCCCATCATGGGGCCTAGCCCCATTTTTAACGTTTTCTTGCAAATTTTTGTCAACAGGATCATTCGTGAATTTTGATGTAGCACATATGCATCCTGTTTCAATGCATAGGTGGTGACTTTCGGTGCATCCAAGCTCTGTTATAGCGCATACACAGCCTAGACTAGCGCATCTACCTTATTTTTCAGTGCATATACAGGATTTGATTTCCTTTTATGTTTTCCATAATAGAGCATATATAAAATATTTTAGCACATATGCTCTTTGTTTTAGCAAATACACCTTTATTTGCAGAAATTTAAAATTTTGGGGGACTGATCTATATCTTTTTGTTTTGCAAGTGCTTTATACACTATCAAAGACATATCTGAGACTACTAATGATGTTTGCAGGGGCTAGACTTATTTTCCTTTGATTAAATTAGGCATATAGTTTAATTACAAGGTTAAAGAACACCATGTATGTTGTATTTGCAAAGTGATAGGCCTATGCTCTCCCCTTTACTGGGTGACCAAAATGCCAGACTCACTCTTTTATTTTATTGCAATAGCATCTTTAGCAGGCCTACCTTAGTGGGAAAAAGTAATCACCCTAAGGGAACAAACTAAGTGGGAACAACTAAAGCCAAGCATTCCAACCCACTATAATCAAATGTGAATCGTGATGAAAGTCACACTCAACGGTAGTGTGCATTGATAGCCATCCCCAAAGCCTTTGTTCTAAAGGTTGGGAGGCCTTCTGAGGGAGTTTATCATTTGTCACACCAAACAAAAACCCTTACTAAGAACTTTAAGTGTAGTAGGCAAGTTGAGTAAGTTTCTAAACATTATAATATTCACAGTGCAAGGGGAGGGAAGAATCTACCCCCAAGATACTCACCATATAACTACCAGGGATTTCTAGCCAAAAGTGAAGGAATTGACTTTTGGTTAAGACCTAGAAAAGGCAAAAACACAAGCACCTTCTAGGGGGTGACACGGCCATGTGAGCTGACGTAGCTCTAAGATATGGGTTGTGATGTTATTAATGACCCTTGGCATTAGAAGAGTTTGACTGATTTGTTTGCTATTGTTCAATACTAGTGGAAATCAAAGGGTTCAGACCATATCCTAGAAAATACACTTAATGTTCAGATCATAGGATGAAACAATTGTTTTACTACTTGCTTTTGTGTTTGAAATCACTATTCAAAAGATTATCCATCCAAAAACACTCAATTCACTGATTCAAAAATAAGAAAAACTAGGAAAATTTTCAAAACGGTGACATTTCTAGTTTAGCGCATAAACCTCCTGTTGCAACGCATTGAGTTCATAGTCTAGCGCATATAGGGGTTGTTACAACGCATTCATCGCATCTTTCAATGCATATAAGGTCTATTCTAGCACATTTACCTCACCTTTCAACTCATCATCTTTATGTTCTAGTGCATTTAAGTGACAATCTAGTGCATATAGGGTTTGTTCTGGTACATTTACCCCATCTTTCAGTGCATATACTCCATGTTTTAGCGCATTCACCTGACACTCAAATAGAGAGCTAAATTGAACTTTTGTTTAACAACTAGACTCATATTTAGGGATCATTTTTAGAGCAAAGATCATTCCTCATTACAACATCGATTTAAACTTGAAGAAACTGGATTTTGCAAGTGCAATCCCTTTAACTAAACTTAGATCAAACAACTTAAACTGCCCAATCACCAATCCCATCTCTAATTGTTAGCCAGGTTTCACCATCGGGATATATCATCCTTTATCATGAAACAAACGTATTAATCATATTTTTCCTAGTCTCATCAATAGGATCTATCATCTTATTTGACTTAGGTACTTCATTGGAACTCCCAAAACAAAGATCAAAGTATAGCAAACCTCTATCACTTGCATGCCTGTTTTAACAAGACCTCAAAAACAAAAACTTAGAGAACAAGAAGTAGAAACCCAAACCATCATGGAAGAAGGAGAAGAAAATACCTTTCACAGATTTCATCAACCTAAAACAGATGAGATAACTGATGAGGACATTCAACAAGCTCAACAAGACCCTAAATTTCACAAGTTCATGGAAAAAATTCTAGAAAAATATGGAGAGAAATACTTTTTTATGCTGGAAAATCAAGATGTAAAACTACCCAATGATTTTGATATAAACCAATTGAAGGGAACTCCCAAGAAAATAGAAGTTGACTCACAAATCACAGATACATTGAATGCTTTAACTCAACAAATGCAAAATCTTCAACAACAAATCCAAGACATGCACAAAGGAACAACCAAGAGATATTTGTTGCAAGACATTTGTCCTTATCCCTTTGACAAAAATATGAACATGATACCTTTCCCACCAAATTGTGAACTTCCAAAATATGAAAAATACAATGGCAAAACTAAGCCTCAAGATCATGTAAGAGAATTTTGCACCATGAGTTTGGAATATGCACATGAAGAAACCTATCTAATGAGATTATTTCCAAGAAGTTTGGGTGGTCAATGCATGGAATGGTTTTCTAAACTCCCACCAGGTATTAGATCATTTGAGGATTTGGTAAATAAATTTATCTCCCAATATTCATACAACATTCAACATGAAATAACCATGAAAGATCTTTGTAATACAAAATAGAAAAATGGTGAGTCATTCCTTACATTCTTACAAAGATGGAGATGATTATTTGCTAGATATGCCCATTTATACCTGAGAAAGAAAAGATGGATATCATCATTGATAATCTCAACAATGGGATGAGTTATAGACTCCAATTGCAATGTCCACCCAGTTTTGAAAAGCTAATTGAAAATGGATTGAAGATTGAGGAAGCCTTGGTTAAAAGAGGAGTATTGAAAATATATAACGAAGGAACAAACTCTGCTAACTCTTCTAACCATCATAACAGCAATGAAAAATCTAAATTCTAGACAAGAAATAAGAATGTTGTTAATGATGGCGTAGCTGACACACATAACATAAAATCAGTCTTCAATTTATCAGGTACTACACCTAAAAACAATTAGAACAACAATGAATCTAAACCAGCTCCACCACCACATTGAAGAAAGTTTACACCTTTGGGGCAATCACTTGAATCAACACTAAAAGAGCTTCTTGCACACAAACTCATAACATTACCAAATGCACGATATTTTGAACCAAGAGTTAAACCATCATGATGGAACGATGCAATTACTATGATTTTCATAGAAACAAAGGTCATAAAACAAATGATTGTATGCAACTAAAATATTTGGTGCAAGACTTGATAAATAGACGTGAAATATTGATAGAGGGACATAAAACAAATGATGATCATGGAGCATTTAAAAAACCTCTACCCAACTATGAAAAAGGAGAATCCTCTTCGACAAACACCAAAGGGAAGAATGTGAATTATGTCTATGATACTACCATCCTTCACATTGTTCCAGCTGATAATCAAATCAATGACATCAAAATTGAGGATAAACAAAACATTGTTGTAGTTGATAATCAAATCAATGACATCAAAATCAAGGATAAACAAGACATTGCTGCAACTGATAATCAAATCAATGTCATCAAAATCAACGATAAACAAGACAACATACCAAAAAATGTGACCACAATGGGGCAGTCCAAATTGGTATTGAAAGGAAGTATATCTAAAACACCTGTTGCTCCTTCAAATCAATATAATATAGTAGATCAATTGCAAAAGATTCCATCACAGATATCCATACTAGAACTTCTTAAAATTTCACCAACCCATAAGGATATTCTGTAAAAATCTTTAGTGGACACCACAGTACCAACCAATTTGGAAGTTTGTCAATTCCAAGCCATGGTGGGACATTTGACTGCACCCCATTGTTTATCATTCTCAGAAAATGATGATGCATCCCTCACTCATCCACATAATGCTCCACTCCATATTGAGGTTTTAATCCATAAACATTGGGTCAAACACATTTTAATAGATGGAGGAGATAGTCTAAATATATGCAGTTTAAAGCTTATCCGTGGATTGGGATTTTCAGAAAATGCAATAGATTCCAGAAGAAATATCACCATAAAAGCTTATGATGATGAAGAAAGATCCTCTCAAGGACTGATAGTATTTCCAATTCAAGTGGGCCAATTCAAAAGGATATAATATGCCAAGGTTTAGACAAGTATTTGACATACAACATACTCTTGGTTTGACCTTGGATCCATGAAATGCAAGCAGTGCCATCTGAAACATATCATCAATGCTTGAAATTCCCTTACAATGGACAAGAGATCACAATTTCAACAAATTATAATAATCCTCAATATTGCAACACTCTCAAGACAGTCCAAAATGTTTTTGTACCACACAACAGAGAAGCTATTTCTTCTATTTCATCAATTAATGAAGGCCAACTCAATTCTTTGTCAAAACAGTTTGAGAAAAAGATTCAGTTGAAAGATAAAGGCATGGGTGAGTATTCTTTTGAGCAGTCCTTATGTCTCTCACAACTACTATCTTCTCCAAAATCATATGGACAACCATCAACATCTAGACAACAATCTTCACAACCCATCACGATCTTTGATGGTACATTTGTAAAAGTAGGTACTCTAGTTGATGAATCTGAGGACAAAGGCATTCTAACATGGCTTTAAAAAGATGAAAAAGAATCCACAACAGCAAATTCCAATATACCAACAGAGCAATATGGTAAAGGGTTCACAATCTTATAAAAGATGGGATATGAAGGAAAAGGTCCTATTGGAAAAAGAAAAGAAGGTATTATGGAACCAATTCATCCTATCACAATCAATGCAAAAGACAAGACATGATTAGGATACAAAGAAGAGACAAAAGAAGAAGCCACTCAGCAGATTTATGAGTGAATCCTCCAATTGCAAGCTAGTTCTGAAACATACTCAAATGAATATGAATGGGATTCACTATCTGAAGAATATTATGAAGACAAAGAAATTGATGTGATAAAGAGGTATGCACCCATACATATGGAGGGACAAAGTTTAGGGTCTATACCATTTGAATTTGGATCACTACATATCGATGACTGTAGTGAGGACGATTAGACATCGAGTGAGATAGATCATTCAGAGGAGAGTAGCATTATAGACCTTGAAATTGCTATTGAACACCCTGAAAACGTTTCTATCATGACCCTCACCACCTTTCATCTTGACCAATCTGATGATTCCTTACCTTTGATACATCTCGAACTCATTGACTAGGAACAAAACTGAGCTGCTTGATATCCCTATCTTTTCAGATGATGATGTCATTTTCAATTTCCTTTTTTCTGAAAATCCAGAACCATGTTCCACCAATGTGTTAGGGTTAGAAAGCAGATTTCAAACAGTTAAATTCATATTTGATCAATAAAACAGAGAAATAAAACACACACAAAATTATAGCAAAAATAAGAAAACACAGAGAATTTAACGTGGTTCACCCAATCCGGGCTACATCCACAAAACCGTAGCCATCCAATGATTTTATTATCCAATGCAAAACTTATTACAATCTCATGAATAATCACCTTTTTGAACCCCATACTGTAACTCCCATCCCAACCCCTTATAACAAGCTTAAAAGCTTCCAGATTAGGGTTCTACAAAGTCGGGTTTTTCCCATTTTTTGGTGTTTTTTCCTTTTTCAGTGATGATGCAAAAAAAAGGGGGAAAAAACAAATCGTGAGGGCTACCATCCCCGAACCCCAACAAGGATACATGAAGAGTGTATAGTATAGAATGATCAGTCGCCACATACCAACAATCTCCCACTTGGAGATTGATCCTAGATGACACTGCTGCACTTATAGCTCCCACTGGAAATAAGCACCTTGGACCCTACTGGTCTGTTATACTTGAATTGAAGGCCAACTGAAGCTGAAGAGGAGCTTGGATTCTCCCTTGTCACCACCTTCATAAACATATCTGTTGGATTGGAATCTATATGTATCTTCTCCAGCTTTACATGTCCATCCTCCAACACTGACTGAATGAAATGATATCTCAACTGTATGTGTTTGGTTTTGGAGTGCAAGGCAGAATTCTTGGCAGGATATATAGCACTCTGGCTATCTATAAACAAGTAATTTTCAGCCTGTTGTTTTCCCAACTCTTCCATGAAAAGTTGCAGCCATATCATCGCCTTTGTCACCTCTGTTGCAGAAACATACTCTTCCTTCATAGCTAATAAAGCAACCACCTTTTGCAACTGAGAATTCCAACTCATTGTTGTCCCACCAACTGTAAATACATAACATGTGGTACTCTGCCTAGTATCTACATCCTCTACCAAATCTAAGTCAACATAGCCTTTTAAATCAGTATTAGATCCCCCAAAACATAAACATTTATTAGATGTACCTCTCAAATACCTGAGAATCCATTTTACCGCATTTCAATGCTCAACACTGGGATGATTCATATACCTGCTGACAACTCCTACAGCACGTCTAATATATGGTCTTGTGCATACCATGGCGTACATTAAACTACCTACAATTGAAGCATATGGTACCTTGGACATTTTTTCTTCCTCCTCTTGTGTCTTTGGAAACATATCCTTAGTCAATTTAATATGACTAGGCAAAGGTGTGTTGACAACTTTTGCATTTTCAATATGAAATCTATGTAACACCTCAACATAATCAGCCTGAGATAAAAGATTTTTTTTTGTTTTTCCTGTCTCTTGTAATCTTCCTACCAAGGATTTGTTTTGCTACCCCCAAATCCTACATAGCAAATGAATTTGCAAACTGTTGTTTTAACTCCTTTATATGATCCATGTTAGACCCATCTACAAGCATATCATCAACATATAAGCATAAAATAATGTAGCTATCATCATCCAACCTCTTAAAATAAACACAATGGTCTGAATTACATTGACTGTAGCCATGCTCAGCCATAAAGCTATCAAATTTAATATACCATTGTCGAGGTGCTTGCTTCAAGCCATATAAACTTTTCTTCAATCTACACACCAATTTATCCTAACCTTTGACCTCAAATCCTTGTGGTTGTTCCATATATATTTCCTCTTCCAAATCACCATGGAGAAAGGTTGTTTTAACATCAAGTTGTTCTAAATGCAAATCTTCAGCAACCACAATACTTAACACAGTACGAATAGAAGTCATTTAAATAACTGGAGAAAAGATTTCATCAAAATCAATGCCCTTTTTCTATACAAATCCCTTTACAACTAATCTGGATTTAAATCTTTTCTTACCTCTGTCCTCCTCTTTCAGCCTATAAACCCATTTTTTTGGTAAATCCTTTTTACCTGCAGGCAACTTGCATAATTCCCAAGTCTTCTTTTTCAACAAGGAGTCCATTTCTTCTTCCATTCCATGCTCCCATTAAGCCTTGGTATCCACCTTCATAGCTTCATCATAACATTTTGGTTCACCAACATCAGTTAATAAAATAGAATACAAAGAGGGAGAAAATCTTTCTGGAGGTATACTATCCTTGAAGATCGTCTAACATTCACTGGAGTTTGTGGTATTTGTTGTTGTTGTTGTGGAGCATGAGGAAGCACTAGAACATCATCCAACACTACATAATCATTTTCTTTCTTCTCATGTTGTTGCAACTGATCTTTTTATAACACTTTCTCATTGAATATGACATCCTGACTTCTCACAATTTTTTGATTTTCAAAATCCCAAAGCCTATAACCAAATTCATCAATTCCATATCCAAAAAATATACATTTCTTTGATTTTTCATCAAGCTTGGTTCTATTTTCATAATCTACATGTGCAAATTCTTCACAACCGAAGGTCTTGAGAAAAGAATAACTCACCTTCTTACCTATCCATGCTTCCTTTGGAATACCAAAAACCCAAGGGATTAGAGGGACCTCTATTGATTAAATAAACAGTGTTTACAGCCTCTACCCACATGTTTAAAGGCAGCCCAACATGCAATCTCATAGTTTGTGCACGCTCCATTATTGTTTTGTTCATGCGCTCAGCCACTCCATTTTCCTGTGGCGTCCTTGGAACCATTTTTTGCCTACGAATACCATTTGAGGAACAATAATCTTCAAAGTATTTTTTGCAATACTCACCACCATTATCAGGTCTGAGACATTTTAACTTTTTACCTGACTCATTCTCAACCAAGATTCTCGTTTTTAAAAAGTTTCAAATACATTAGATTTATGCCTAAGGAAATAAATCCATACCTTCCTTGTTGCATCATCAATAAAAGTGGCATAGTACTAAGAGCCACCAAGAGAAGATACTTGAGTTGGTCCCCATACATCCGTATGCACAAGCTCCAATTTCTCATCTTTCTTTTGCTTCCCATCCTTGAGAAAACTAATTTCCATACACAACTTTCACAAAAATCCATATTAACACATTTCAGACCTGGTAAAACATTCTTTGAATGAAGTACTTTCATACCTTTTGCACTTAGATGCCCAAGTCTATTATGCCATAGTGTTGATTTAGAATTCATAGCAACTGTGTGATTTTCTGCCTGCTGAACTGTAGCAAGTGTTCCTGAACATTGATTTTTATCTGCAATAGCTAAAGTAGAAGGAACAATATAACCTGTACAAATATATAAGATGCCTACTTTCACACCTTTTGCTACCACTAAGGCACCTTTTGTAACCTGCCAATTTTTATCACTAAATGTAACAACACAACCCTCATCATCTAGTTGCCCTTCTAAAATTAAATTTCTTTTCAACTTTGGAACGTGCCTTACCTCATGTAGTAGCCAATGACTCACATTCTGCAACTTAATTTTGATTCTTCCCTTTCCAACAATCTAACAGGGTTCGTTATCTCCCAAATAAACTAGCCCAAAATCCCCTTGGACATAATCAAGAAAATAACTTCTATGGGGCATAGCATGAAATGAAGCCCCTAAATCTAACACCCAAGAATCATCAGCATTATCAAGGGAAACAATCAAAGCATCCTCATTAGATTTATTACTTACCACATTTTCCTCTTTATTGCCTTCCTTTTTGTCTCCTTCTTTATTTTTCTGAGACCAACAATCTTTCTTTAAATGACCTAGCTTACCACAGTATCAGCAATCCCTAGATTATTTCTATATTGGTATCTATTGTCCTTTGATTTTCCTCGTGACTTCCCATGACTTCCATAATTGTTTCCTCTCTACTTTTTTTTTCCCCTTCTTTCTACATTCAAAACACTGCATGGTGTGGATGTTCCACCTGAGCTTTTCCTATGAATTTCCTCACTCAAAATAACACCAACAACATCATCAAATTTCAATGTATTCAAACCAAAAATAGAATTGCTAACATCCATTACCAAGCTATTCCAACTTATTGGCAAAGAACACATAATCAAAAGAGCCCTAACTTCTTCATCAAAGTTTACATTTATAGAAGTTAATTGACTGGTAACCGTATTAAACTCATTTAAATGATCAGTAACTAACCCACCTTCTACCATTTTCATATTAAATAAACGCTTCATAAGAAATACCTTATTTGAAGCGGAAGGCTTTTCATTTAACTTCGCCAAGGTTTTCATCAACTCTTGATTTGTCTTTGCTATTGTAATATTGAATGCCACCAATTGTTCCAGGCATAAACAAATGGCTCCCAATGCCTTTCTGTCTAGAAGATTCTATTCCTCATCACTCATTGTTGTCAGTTTCTTGGCTATTCCTTCCAACAACCTCCATAAATCCTTCTGATAGAGATAATCCTCCATCTGCATCTTCCATAACTGATAGTTCTACCCATTGAATTTATCTACCTTCAATTTACCCTCGTCCGCCATTGCTCCCACTTAACCATGAGACTCCCACTCAACTGTGAGACTTTCTTGTAGAGGATAACTGAAAACAACCTGCTCTGACACCACTTGTTAGGGTTAGAAAGAAGATTTCTAATAGTTAAATGCATATTTGATCAATAAAATAGAGAAATAAAACACACAGAAAATTATATCAAAAGCAAGACAACACAGAGAATTTAGCGTGGTTCACCCAATCCGGGCTACATCCACAAAACCACAACCATCCAATGATTTTATTATCCAATGCAAAACTTCTTACAATCTCGTGAATAATCACCTTTTCCCCATACTATAACTCCCATCCCAACCCCTTATAACAAGCTTAGAAGCTTCCAGAATAGGGTTCTACAACATCAGGTTTTTCCCATTTTTTGGTGATTTTTTCCTTTTTCGGTGATGATGCGAAAAAATGGGAAAAAAATTTCTCAAGGGCTACCGCCCTCGAACCCCCGCCCGGGGCCTGCCCCGGCCCCAAACCTTGGCGAGGATACATGAAGAGTGTATAGTAGAGCATGACCAGTCACCACATACCAACACAATGAATTTTATAACAAAGCTTCCAATCAAGGGAGTGCCACGTCTCTTAGCTGCAAAATAAATAATACAAAAAATTGATCTAATGGTGAAAACCATGCAATGGCAGTATTAGATCATGAAAAATTAAAAAGAAAGAGCATATCCAATGGTAAAACCCTCCCTGAGGCACTGAAGGATGAGAGATTTGACACTCTTCCTGAGCATTATCAAGAAAGATCTTCAGTATTGGTTGATCCTACGCAATCCATAAATATCGGTACTACAGAAACAATAAAGACCCTACACCTAGCGACATCAATGACAGAGCAAGAAAAGCCAAATTTCACCAAATTCTTCGAAGAAAGACAAATCAATTTTTCTTGGTCCTATGTTGACATTCCAAGAATAGATCTAGATCTAATAATGCATCATTTATCCATAGCATCTGGAGTGAAGCCAGTAAAGCAGAAGTTTAGAAAAATGCATCCACACATCGCCCTACTAGTGAAAGCAGAATTAAAAAAATTATTAGATGCAGGGTTCATCCGATCAATAGACTATGCATAATGGATTTCAAACATTGTACCAGTCTCCAAACCAGACAACAATATTAGAATATGCACAAATTTTAGGGATCTTAACAAGGCTTGTCCAAAGGATGACTTTCCTTTTCCCAATATAGACATCATTATGGATTTAAAAATAGGACATGTTATGTTATCACTCATGGATGGTTTTTTAGGCTATAATCAAATCAAGATTGCACTAGAAGATCAAGACAAAACAACTTTCACATGCCCATGGGGTACATTTTGTTGGAATGTCATGCCTTTTGGATTAAAGAATACATGAGCCACCTATTATCGTGTAATGACAACAATCTTTCATGAAATGATGCACACATTCATAGAGGACTATGTGGATGACCTGCTAGAAAAATCATTCACCAGGGAAAGACATCTAGAAATCTTAGATAAAATCTTTAATCGATTGGAAAAATTCAATGTGCAATTAAATCCAAAGAAGTGTGTATTCAGAGTAACATCAACAAAAATCTTAGGATACATAGTATTAGCTAAAGGCATTGAAGTAGATCTAGCAAAAGTAAAAGAAATCATGGAAATGCCACCTCCTAAGAACATTAGCCAACTAAGATCTCTACAAGGAAGATTCCAATCCATCAGAAGATTCATGGCACAACTGGCAGACAAAATTCATCCTTTTACTGATTTGTTACACACAAAAATTTCTTTCAAATGCAACAAAATATGTGAAGCTTCCTTTAATCAATTGAAACAATATCTAATGAATCCACCTATATTGATACCACCAATCGAGGGAAAACCACTTCTACTCTACATAGCAACTACCAAGGTATCTTTGGGAGCTTTTCTAGCACAAGAAGACTCTACAGAAAAAGAAAGGGCCATCTACTACATCAGCAGAACACTGAGTGGCTATGAAATTAACTATACATTCATTGGAAAAGCTTGTTTGGCAATGGTGTTTGCTACTCAACAATTGTGACACTATATGTTAACACATACCATCAAACTAATAGCCAAGATAGATCCATTAAAATATTTACTCTGTAAATCCACTCTAATAGGAAGATTAGAAAAGTGGGTAATGATATTGAGTGAATTTGACATTCAATATGTGGATAGAAGAGCAATCAAGGGCCAAGTAATAGCCAATTAGTTAGCTGAAGCACCGTTGCAAGATGACCATCCTATGCACATTAAATTCCCAGATGTAGATGTCCTCACAATGACAGCACAACATTGGATATTATGCTTTGATGGATCTTACACTCAACATGGATCAGGTGTTGGAATCCTATTTGTTACTTCTCAAGAAAACACTATCCCAAAATCTTACAGATTGATGTTTCCTTGCACAAACAACATGGTTGAATATGAAGCACTAATCATTGGTATCAAAGTAGCAATGGAATGGAAAATCATAGAATTACAAGTTTATGGAGATTCTCAATTAGTCATCAATCAGGTTAATGATGACTATTAGACAAAAGATGACAAGCTGATGTCATACAAGAGAATGGTAGATGAATTCAAGAAATACTTTGTTGAGATCAAGTTTGAACAAATTTCAAGAGTAGACAACAAAGTTGCAGATGCCATGGCAACCATTGCTTCTCTTCTACAAATACCAGAAAAATGAAGTCATTATGAATCCATGGTGGAACAATTGTTTACTCCCGCATATGACAATCCTGAATCCCAAGTCATGGACCATCTAGTTGATGTTGATTCTTCAATCTATGGGAAGATTTATACCTATCTGAGAGATAATACCCTTCCACTTGATCTATCCTAGAACCAAAAATGCAACTTTATTCGTCAAGCAGCCCAACACACCCTAATAGTTGATACACTTTATCAACGAGGTCTCGATGGTACTCTCCTCCAATGTCTTGAATGTAATGAATCTGAAACTTCCTTACGAGAAGTTCATGAAGGTATTTTTGGTACTCATTCAAGTGGTCTTACTCTAGCTAAGAAACTCCTACACTTGGGATATTATTGGTCAAACATGGAGAAAGAATCTTTTCAATATGTCAAGAAGTGCAAGAAGTGTCAAGTCCATGGAAATCTCGTACATGCACTGGCATAGGAGTTGCAACCATTCACATCAACCTGGCCTCTCTGTCAATGGGGACTTGATCTTGTGGGTAAGATTCATCCATCTTCCTCTAATGGACATAAATTCATAATCACAGCCACTACGTATATCACAAAGGGGATTGAAGTCGTCCCATTAACCATGATCGTTGGTAAACAAATTGTCTCTTTCATCTTGAACTAAATTTTCTATCAGTATGGCATCCCTAGCTCCATTGTCATTGGCAATGGTAGACCCTTCAAAAACCAAGATGTACAAGAACTTTGTGAAAATTTTCATATCCAACACCGATTTTCCACACCCTATTACCCTCAAGGGAATGGCCAAGCAGAAGCCTCAAATAAGACCATTTTGGAAATCTTGAAGAAAATTGTCAATGATGCTAGACGTGACTGACATGTTCAACTAAACCCTGCCTTGTGGGTATACCATTCTAGCATCTGTAGCCCTGCAAGAGCCACACCATATGCCCTGGTGTATGGATCAGAAGCCATCTTACCTATTGAGGTTGAGTTGCCTTCACTCTGGGTATCATTGAAAGGAATCATTTCATAGGAAGACTATCGAGTATCCAAACTACAGGAGTTGGAATTGTTAGATGAACAGCATCAGCATGCTATTGATTATCTGAAAGCTTATCAACAAATAATTTCAAGGAACTATAATCACAAGGTAATACCAAGAACATTTTAGGTTGGCGACTTGGTACTAAAAGAGAATCCTTGCAACCAACAAGATTGAGAAAAGGGAAAATTTGAACCTCATTGGATAGGTCCTTTTGTCATTATATTAGTATATGGATTTGGAGCATATCAATTATCTACACCCGAAGGGGACCTATTTCAAGAACCTATCAACAACATTCATCTCAAGAATTTTTATACATAACTCATTCAATGCATGGTTTAAAAAGCAGAAAAATCCAAAAAAAGAAAAAAAAATTGAAAAATCCAAAAAAAGTAAAAAAGAGGAAAAATCCAAAAAAAAGGAAAAAAGGAAAAATACAAAAAAAGTATAAAATCATAAAATTAGAAAAAGTGCAATAAAAACTAGTGAAAACCTGGCAACAGACATTATTTGTGATAGATTGGCTTTTCCATCTATTGGAATGTGTGTCGATCATCTAATTTTCACCATCATTCTACCTATCCATAAACAAAACCTCATGTACATATATGGGCGTTGTGGTCTTGTCTCACCCTAGCTTGGTGATCATTGTATGCTTTCACAATAAGTGGTTGGTTTCTCACTGGCGGAAAAATCCTGAACTCATTGGGGCCAATCTATTTTGGGCTTAAAACAATAGACAAACAATAGTAAGACAACATAGAAAACACAACAATCACAATGGAACTCAACAGTGAACACCAATCACAATTTTTAGAAAAACCAACCATCCAAATCAACGGCAAGATCAGTCAAAACAACTCTAGCTAGATGATGTTCTTCTGAATCATGGTTTAATCACTTTAGCATAAATGTTCAATTGTTGTATCTTGATTTTGTTATCATTTATCTTGAGCAACTCAAGGATTTCATGGACTAGAGAAGCTATGATGGAGTATGATATTTTCTTTTCCTACTATTTGTGAGTTAATCATTACTACTATGTAAATTTGTCGCAGGACATGATCCATAAAGTATCATTGATGACATTCTAGATCTTCATAGGAAAAGGATTAACTCTTGTATGTTTTACACAAGTAATACTCAGGTCATCTCGGTTCAATTATACTTAGATGCTTGTATTACCTTGCAATATCAAAATCCATGGAAGTTGTACTCACATCATCATGGTTTAATTAGACATTGGTGTTTGCACTAAATTTCAACATATTAAAAGCTCAATGATGATAACAAGCACAACAAATTGGCTGACAAGATGAAAACATTGCATATTTAGATTTGCATGGTTAAGATAGATTGTATCCATATTAGTTTTGCATCTAAATCGTAGGTTTTCCAAGGCTGGAAAATTTCAAAATGGTTTTATCTCTCATTAAAGGATTGAGTACATTTGACATAAAAAAAATATCATTCACATGTAATTGCATAATCATTATCATATCATAAATACATTAGAAAGTATTATCAATGCACATCCATTCATGCATTAGATCATATATTTGCATTAGAAAAATACAAAAAATAAAGTGCATCACATCTTACCTGCATGATCAAATCCATCTCATATATCATAAAGCATCGTCCATAAAACATCATAGAATCATAATCCATGCATCAACATTTCATTATTGCATCCATACACAACCATGGCATAATCATGTAGACATCACATAGCATATAGAGTGAAAATCAAATGCATTCATCATAAGCATTCATCATAAGCATCCATCATAAAAGCACGTAGACAACATATAGATCAATAGTCTCTGTTGCATCTCATATAATCTCAAAATAATCAATGTCAAGTGTACAATGGTATCGTAAAAGGTAGAGAGATGCATCAACATAATGACAATAAATCATAAAGTCCCTAACTGAATCAATGAATACATCAAGTATTAGTGCATCAAATGTGAATACAAAAGCTATGTGTTGCTCCCCCTAGATGTTGTAGGCCTCCCTATGCCTATTGTTGCACCACCAGATGGACCTGCACCTAGATCTTTGCCTAATGGATCTCTAAGAGGTTGCCCAATCAAACCCCTTCTCATAGTCTATGACTGACTCCGACCTAACCTCGCACTGACAGACTGAGCATAACTAGGAGCACGCCACTCTGCAGGAACCGCCTGGTAATATTGTAATCTATAGTACTCTTCCTCTCGCGCTGCATGTCAAAACTCTCTAAGCATATCTCCTGCAATAGTCCCCTTGAACACTCTCTATAATCTCTCGGCTAGGGCCTCTGCACGCTCACATCTCTATCGCTCGGCATCTCTCTGTTGTCAGAGAGGCAATCTACTCCTAAGCCTGTGCTAATTGTCCCTGTAATCTCTCCACCCATAACTAGAAGGAATCTATCTATGCCTACTGCTAGTGGGAAGGCATGTGAATCTGAATCTTAGAGGGTCATGTCTATTGTTTCCCTGAGGAAACCATAAATCTCCTCCTCTAGGGTACTCTAAAATATAGCATCTCTCCACCACCTACATCTCCTCCATCTTTGTCATCCCCTCCATCCCCACCATATCCCTCCTCATCATCACCTTCTCCCCCATCCCTCCTTTGTTTGGGTGCATGTTGTGGTGATCTCTCATCATCATCAAATGTTGGTACTAGCTCATTAGGACTAGATATCCTCTGTACAACATATGTGAAGAAATACTCTACATACTCATTTATCATCACACCAACCGCAATCTCTAGACAATAATCCTATACATGTGGCTGCAATACAAAATACTCCTCACAAGTTGTATCATAGGATACGGTGGGTCCCCACTCTGGAATATTATGTTGTCTCTAAGCATATAATGCAACTCCCTGGGGCATCCCCTGAACTCGGCCATACTGATGAAGCACCCTCATAAGCATAAATCTCTCAATAATAAATCAGGTCCATCCAATCAAATATCTCAACATGCAAACATATGGCATCTCAAGATCATCCTCGGGCCACTGCTAACAATCTAAGTATGGTCTCCATGTGACGGTCTCCAAATCATCAAGAACTCATCGCCAATACTCCAATTTTCCCAACTTGTGCTAGATATTGCCACCTGTGTACCTGAAGACATATGGCATGCCAACCAAACGATCTCTCTCTGCTACAAGCTGAGTAATAGCTATATGCTCCCAAGCCCAAATCTGAAGCAGTGTCACTCCAACTGATAAACTCGCAACTCCAAGATACACCACCTAATGCAAATCATGATATAAGTGAGCTAACATATAGGAACCCCATGCATATTGGATCCCCTATGTGATCATCCTCTCCAGTATCCTTCCCCATCCAACGAACAGTCCCTTCAACCTATGGTTGGGATATAAGAAACCTCCAACAAATCTAGCTAGAATAGATGGTAATGGCTCATAAGAATCAACCATATCTTGCCACAAAATCTTGTAACCACTAATCTCATCATTAGAAAAAATCCTCCTTAGTGACTAGGTACCTCCCTGCTCTATATGCTCATATATGACCAACTCTCCAACTACGGGAATCCCCAATATCGAATACACATCCTCCAAGCTAATCATCATCTCACCGGTATCTAGATGGAATGTGTTGTGGTTGCTATACCACCTCTCAGCTAATGTAGTCAATAGTCCCCTGTTTATCCTATACTGGGCCATATCAAGTAAGGAAGATAAACCACATCACCCAATAACATCCAAATCTTCCTACACCAAATGTGGAATCATATCCCAAGTCTTTGGGTAGCACTCCCGAAACTGAAGAACTTGTAAGTCCTCCTATAATCATGACATATCACAAATCAGCATTTTATCAATCAACCTATCAATCAATCTAGTCAACCCTAATGAGATTTCAATTAGATCTTGTAGAGCATCTATCATTGACTCTCATCTATCATGAGGTCAATCATCATCTATCATATCATTGACTCTCATCCATCGTGAGGTCAATCATCATCTATCCTATTGAACATCATCAAAACAATGGCTAACTGATGTAAGTTAAACTCCAAAGGTTGCTTGCACTGTCTGGTTGAAGACTTTCCATTGTTTCCTGCCTGGAACCTATTACTAAGGGTTCTTATTGAGCTCAAAAGACCATCATAGTCCTGCTCCAACTCTTCTCAAAGAGTTCTCCACTAGTGCCTTACCTTTGGAAACCCCACACCTTATTGTAACTTATCACTCTTCCTTGGACTTAGAAGGCTCTAAGTGCCAAATCCTTCATCTGATCTGAACTCCTTGTAGGGAAGATAAATAATTTGATTCCATGCTTTTTGTAAGCCAACTGATTCATTTTTCTTGATGCCCACTCCTCAACCTGCCCGTTTTCTTCAAATTGCCTTGATGAGGCCTAAAACCCTACTAGCCCTTACCGGTCAATTTTTAGCCTTTTTCTCTCACTTTTGACAAACAACCTACCAAACAAAAAGCATTTTCAGACACCCTTTTCAGGGTTTTAAATCTTGCAAAAGATTTCTGGTCACTAACTGTTTCGTACAGTGCCTTCCTGAGTTCTTGGAGTGGAGGGCTAATTCCCCCTACCTTCTAGGGTTTCTCTGTTTCTTGACTAAACCTGCCTATATTGGATTGATGGAAGCCTCAATCCCCTTGGCATGTGGAAACCTTACTTTTCCCTTCTTGAGCTGTATGGATTCCGTACTGTGACACCTTTTCCCTGCCTGAGTCCACAATTTTATCTTTCCAAACTCCTAACCGAGTGTCTTAGGCTCGCCTAGGGTTTGGAATATATAATCATTGCTCGGTCCTTTCTATTGCCCATCACTGAAAATATACAAACCATTGGTTTACCTCCCATATTCTGCCAAACACAGGAACATTCCGTGGTCAGGGTCTATGGGGAAGCCATTTCCTTATTTACTGCTCAAAACAGTGTTCACAAATCTCTAAATTCTAATCTAAGAACTCCAAACAAAAACTCTACACAAGACAACCTAAATACAGAATGAACTATATTCTACCCTATCAAATGAGCATGGAAACAGTCTTGAAACAATGTTTACTATATTTAGAAGACCGTTGTTTCCCAAAGTGCACGGGCAGATACAGTAAAGACAGTATTCTGCCAAAAACAGAGATGGAGAACTTTTACCAACTGCTCTTTAATTACCAAGCACTATCAAAGTTCACATATACAAAGAAAGACACAAAAACAGCTCTGAAAATATAAATACACTGCTGTTGCAATACACACAATACCAATATTCACACTACTATGCAAATCACACGAGTTTTCAAAATAGAGAAAAACTATTAGAATCTGCTCACTGTCTTTTATTCTTCACACCAAAAAAAGTTCTTTACAATGCAAAAACTAACTCTTCTCTCCTATCTCCGAGCCATATTCTTATTAGTCATTCCTTTCCCATGTTTCAAGAGGGGATTGCTCATTCCAATATCCCTGATTTTAAGGGAATCCAAGACAACTACCAGACTGCATGCAACCCCTCAATGTTATCATGCAATTTTTGCAATATTCCTGCACCCTCACCATTATCCTTCTTTTTAGGATCTCCCAACTCATTATCCTCGAGTTAACAACCCCTCAACTGACCTTTAGCATCTTCCATCAATGAGAAAGTGGCTATAACACAAGTTGATGCATCATATCTTCAAACATAATAGGCTAAACCTTAATAAAGCAAAATTTACCAACATCCCAACAATGATAACTAGGATGACACCTAGGCAAAAGATTAATTCAACATACCACACAAGACCTTCTAAGGTCCAACCTAAACACAACATGCTGACTTGGCCAAGGTCAGTACAAGCAAAAAAAATTTGCAAGCCAAAATTTGTGCAAACCAATTTGGGGTTTGGCCTAGGTGCTCCTACACCATCCTCTCCAAAACAGAAAATTCAATCCATCCTTGGATTGAGTAAGTTAGGATCAATTCCTAACTTCTTGAATTATGCCTCCTTAATCCATACTGCATCTACCTCTTGTTGTCCAAGTCTTTGGATGAGGTGTTCTTTGTATTCCTTGGTCCTGGTTTTCTTGTAAACTCTAGTGTCCAATACCTTATCAGCTTGTTTAACTACAGTGGAGGGTAGTTTGAGTTCTTCAACATCTTGGTTGACTTCATGGAAGGTTTGATCCAAGTTTAATGGTGGTCCTTTGTAGTGTACAAGGTATGCAACATTGAAAACAGGGGACAGTCCACTATCATCAGGCAATTGAACTTTGAATGCATTACTTCCATACTTCTCCAATATAGAACAGGGACCTATCCTCTTCATTTGTAGCTTGTGAGGGACTCCTTTCTATAATCTAGCCTTGTTCAAATGGACCATCACTAAGTCTCCCACATTAAATTGGACTTCTCTTCTATGCTCATCCACCTTAACCTTATGCTTCATGGTATTTTCTGTCAAGGTTTTTCTGACTGTCTCATGAATTTCCTGCATTGCACAAGCAAAGTCATCTGCATAGCCACTTCCCTTGACTCCATCCTTCAACTCTCTTAGCTCATAAACACCTCTAGGGTGCAATCCATAAACAACTTCAAAGGGGCTCTTCCCTGTTGACCTATTCACTGTATCATTATATGCATATTTAGCCTGCCCAATAATCTGATCCCATTGTTGACCATACTCCTTGGTCAAGCATCTTAGAAGGTTTCCAAGTGTTCTATTCACCACTTCGGTCTGACCATCAGTTTGGGGATGGTATGCAGATCCAAAGGACAGATTGGTGCCCATTCTTTGCCAAAGAGTCTTCCAAAAATGACTCATAAACTTGGTATCCCTGTCTGATACAATGTTGATTGGCAAGCCATGAATTCTGACTATTTCTTTGAAGAAAAGAGAGGCTATTTGACTGGCATCATTGGTTGTTTTTGCAGGGAATAAAGTGAGCCATTTTTCTGAATCTATCAACCACAACATACACACTGTCCATACCTTGCCTTGTCTTGGGTAAACCAACTACAAAGTCCATGCTTAAGCATTCCCATGGCCTAGAAGGGATTGGCAATGGCTGGTATAAGCCTGCATTTGAAGAAGTTCCTTTTGCTTTTTTACACACTACACAATTCTCTACATATTTCCTGACATCTAGGTTCATCCTAGGCCAAAAATAAAACCTTTGGAGAAGCTCTTGAGTTTTGGTGATCCCAAAATGACCACTCAATGCACCATTATGCTTTTCTTGAATTAAATTCTCTCTAATAGAACCTCTAGGAACACAAAGCTGATTCCCTTTAAACAAAAAATCACTTTGCAAGGTATACTCAGCATATTTTCTATGGAAATGGTTCTTATACTCAAGACATACCTTATAAATTTCTGCAAAGTCCTCATCATCTGCATATAGATCTTTGAAGTGATCTATTCCCATGCTCTTCAACTGGATTTCTTGAATGGTAAGAACTCTCCTGCTTAATGCATCAGCAACTTTGTTGAGAGCTCCTTTCTTGTGCTTAATGTTGAAGGTGTGAGCTTGCAAGTACTCCACCCATTTCATGTTCCTGTGACTCAACTTCTCTTGTGAATTCAGAAAACTGAGTGCTTGATTGTCTGAGTACACAATGAATTCTTTGGGAAGCAAGTAGTGCCTCCACTTCCTTAGTGCTTGGACCAATGCATACATTTCAAGGTCATAAGAAGAGTACTTCTTCTTGGCTTCACTTAGCTTCTCAGAATGAAAAGCCACCGGTCTGCCCTCTTGACTGAGAACAGCTCCAATTGCTACATTGCTTGCATCACATTCAATGGTGAATAGCTTCTCAAAGCTTGGCAACACCAAAATAGGTTGGGTAGCTACCTTTTTCTTCAGCAACTCAAAACTCTTGTTAGCTTGCTCATTCCACATAAATTTGGTTTTCATTCCTCCTTTAATGGTATCCAACATAGGAGCACAAATTACACCAAACTGTTTGATGAATTTCCTATAATACTAAGCAAGACCATGGAAGCTTCTTACCTCTGTTGCTGTCTTTGGAGTAGGCCAATTGAGAATGGCTTCTACCTTGCTGCTGTCCATCTTCAAGTTTCCATGTGATAGTACAAAACCAAGGTACACCAGCTCTGTTTTGATGAACTCACACTTTTCTAGATTGATCTTCAGCTTCTCCTCCTGCAGCTTCTTGAAAATCAGCTCAATATGTTGGAGGTGCTCTTCTCTAGTTCTGCTATATATTAGTATATCATCAAGATACACTACCACAAACTTGCCAATGTAGTCCTGGAGAATTTCATTCATAAGTCTCATGAATGTGGAGGCGGCATTAGATAATCCAAATGGCATTACTAGCCACTCATAAAGACCCTCATTGGTTTTGAAGGCTTTTTTCCACTCATCACCCTCATGTATTCTAATTTGGTGGTATCCACTCTTTAAATCTATCTTGGTATAGTACCTAGCTTCACCTAGACAATCCATGAGATCTTCAATCCTAGGAATAGGGAACCTATACCGGATGGTTATCTTGTTTATTGCCCTGGAATCAGTGCAAATCCTCCATTCTCCTCCTTTCTTGGGTGCTAAGACGGTGGGTACTGCACAAGGACTAATGCTTTTCCTAATAAGACCTTGGTCAAGTAGTTCTTGAATCTGCCTAGCTATCTCCTCATTTTGCTGACTTGTCATCTTGTAGGCTACTTTGTTTGGAAGGGTAGCTCCTGGTATCAAGTCTATCCTCTGACTTATGGCTCTTTTAGGAGGTAAGGTTGCTGGTTGACGACTACTTACTATGCTTTCATAGGTCTCCAACAAGTCTTGAATCTCCTTGGGTAACTCCTGCTTTTCAGTTGCCTTCTCTTTGCTTGCTTCTCTTGGTTTGATCATTACTGCATAGCCAACTCCTTCTCCTTCTTCTAAGGCCTTTAAGAACTCTCTTTCACCAGTTATTAGCAGCTTGGAACCTGCTGTCTGCACCTCAGTGTCTTCCAACAAAGATTGAATCTTGTAGGTTACATTGTCCTTCTTGAAGGTATAAGAATTCTTGGCTCCATCATGCACAGCTTGACGGTCAAATTGCCATGGCCTACCTAGGAGCAAGTGGCATGCATCCATAGGTAATACATCACACAATACCTTGTCTTTGTACTTGCCAATTGAAAACTCCACCCATGCTTGTTCATTCACCAAGACATGCTGACCCTTATTGAGCCATGTGACCTTGTAAGGATTCTTGTGAGGTATTCTTGCTAATTTTAGTTTGCTGACTACCTCCTCTGACACAATATTGTCAGTAGAACCTGAGTCTATAATCACCTTGCACACTTTCCCCATTATCTTGCATTTTATCTTAAACAAGGACCTTCTTTGGCTTGGCTCTTCTTTGACTGGTTCTTTGATCAAAGTTCTTCTCATCATGAGATTCTCACCTTCCTCTGAGTTCAAAGGTACTTCTGATTGTTTATTTGTTGCAGCTGCTTCATCTTGAATTAGATTGGTTCTCTTATCTCCTCCATGAGAAGTGCTACCTTTCTCTGGACATCTATAGGCTGGGTGTCCCAACTGGTTGCAATGATAGCATTTCATGTTGGTGAAGTAACTACCCCTTCCTTGTCCACCACTTCTTCCTCTGGAGCTGAAACCTCTTCCTCTACCACCTCTACTGGAGCTTCCTTCTTGCTAATCAGAAAATCTGACTTCTCCTTGGGCTCTTGATTTTGAGCTTCTTCCACTATAGCTTCCTCTTTGTCCTCTATTGTCTTTCCCTTTACCTCTACCTTTGGGGTTTTTTTCCTGCTTCTTTTTTCCTTTCTTCTCTATCTTCAAGGCCATTTGATAGCATTGGCATACTGTTTTGAAGTTTACCAAGCTCATATATTCCTGGATAGACCACTTGAGTCCATTTAGGTACCTTGCTAACCTAATGCTTTCATCTTCAACCACCTTTGATCTAAGGCACAGTTTTTGAAACTCTTATGTATATGTTTGAACATCCATGTCTTTTTGCCTTAGATTGTGTCTTCTCCTGTGTAACTGGACTTCATAATCATCTGGGAGATAGGTCTGTCTTATCTTGGTCACCATTCCTCTCCATGAAACTATGGGACCTTTGCCTTCTTTCTCTCTTTCAGATTGCACAAACTTCCACCATGTGAGAGCTGCTCCTCTCAACCTTGACTTGGCCACCTTTACCTTTTAGGCCTTTGTTATGCCATCACACTCAAAGTGATTCCCAATGCTCTCAATCCAGTCCACAACTGAATTAGGGTCCATTTGTCCACTGAAAAGTGGCACACCATCCAATGCTTTACCACTCAAGGCCTGCAATGCCTTCAAGAATGGTTCCTCTGCAAGAACAGGATCAGGTTTTGGAGCTTCCTCCTCCAATTCCACTTCTTTTTCCTTGGCTTCTTTCTCTTCCTTCTTCTTAATCTTGTCCTTCACAGTATCTGTTGTTTCTTGGACTTCATCTAGGAGTCTCTCCATCTGAGATATCCTCTCTCTGAGCAACCGATTATCTTCCTCTTGCTCTTCTACCTTCTTTGCTAGCTCTGCATTTGTCGCCATGGCTTCTTCCTCTAGTGTATTCTCTCCTACTGACTCAATGGATTGGCTCATTAATCACAAGCCTTGAATCTAACTCAAAGCTCTGATACCAATATGATGTAAGTTAAACTCCAAAGGTTGCTTGCACTGTCTGGTTGAAGACTTTCCACTGTTTCATGCCTGGAACTTATTACTAAGGGTTCTTATTGAGCTCAAAAGACCATCATAGTCCTGCTCCAACTCTTCTCAGAGAGTTCTTCACTAGTGCCTTACCTTTGGAAACCCCACACCTTATTGTAACTTATCACTCTTCCTTGGACTTAGAAGGTTCTAAGTGCCAAATCCTTCATTTGATCTGAACTCCTTGCAGGGAAGATAAATACTCTGATTCCATGCTTTTTGTAATCCAACTGATTCATTTTTCTTGATGCCCACTCCTCAACCTACCCGTTTTCTTCAAATTGCCTTGATGAGGCCTAAAACCCTACTAGCCCTTACCAGTCAGTTTTTAGCCTTTTTCTCTCACTTTTGACAAACAACCTACCAAACAAAAATCATTTTCAGACACCCTTTTCAGGGTTTTAAATCTTGCAAAAGATTTCTGGTCACTAACTGTTTCGTACAGTGCCTTCCTGAGTTCTTGGAGTGGAGGGCTAATTCCCCCTACCTTCTAGGGTTTCTCTGTTTCTTGACTAAACCTGCCTATATTGGATTGATGGAAGCCTCAATCCCCTTGGCATGTGGAAACCTTACTTTTCCCTTCCTGAGCTGTACGGATTCCGTACTATGACACCTTTTCCCTACCTGAGTCCATAATTTTATCTTTCCAAACTCCTAACCGAGTGTCTTAGGCTCGCCTAGGGTTTGGAATATATAATCATTGCTCAGTCCTTTCTATTGCCCATCACTGAAAATATACAAACCATTAGCTTACCTCCCATATTCCGCCAAACACAGGAACATTATGTGGTCAAGGTCTATGGGGAAGCCATTTCCTTATTTACTACTCAAAACAGTGTTCACAAATCTCTAAATTCTAATCTAAGAACTCCAAACAAAAACTCTACACAAGACAACCTAAATACAGAATGAACTATATTCTACCCTATCAAATGAGCATGGAAACAGTCTCGAAACAATGTTTACTGTATTTAGAAGACCACTGTTTCCCAAAGTGCACGGGCAGATACAGTAAAGACAGTATTCTGCCAAAAACAGAGATGAAGAACTTTTACCAACTGCTCTTTAATTACCAAGCACTATCAAAGTTCACATATACAAAGAAAGACACAAAAACAGCTCTAAAAATATAAATACACTGTTGTTGCAATACACACAATACCAATATTCACACTACTATGCAAAACACACGTGTTTTCAAAACAGAGAAAAACTATTAGAATCTGCTCACTGTCTTTTATTCTTCACACCAAAAAAAGTTCTTTACAATGCGAAAACTAACTCTTCTCTCCTATCTCCGAGCCATATTCTCATTAGTCATTCCTTTCCCATGTTTCAAGGGGGGATTACTCATTCCAATATCCCTGATTTTAAGGGAATCCAAGACAACTACCAGACTGCATGCAACCCCTCAATGTTATCATGCAATTTTTGCAATATTCCTACACCCTCGCCATTATCCTTCTTTTTAGGATCTCCCAACTCATTATCCTCAAGTTAACAACCCCTCAACTGACCTTTAGCATCTTCCATCAACAAGAAAGTGGCTATAACACAAGTTGATGCATCATATCTTCAAACATAACAGGCTAAACCTTAATAAAGCAAAATTTACCAACATCCCAACAATGATAACTAGGATGACACCTAGGCAAAAGATTAATTCAACATACCACACAAGACCTTCTAAGGTCCAACCTAAACACAACATGCTGACTTGGCCAAGGTCAGTACAAGCCAAAAAATTTTGCAAGCCAAAATTTGTGCAAACCAATTTGGGGTTTGGCCTAGATGCTCCTGCACCACTAACGTGATCATCAAGCATCAAAAGCAAGGAGAAAAATCAACATTTCATCAATTCTAGTGTCAATGCACCAAAACAGCACATCTATGTGCTAAAAAAATGGATGAACTACAAAATTTCATCAATGTGCCAAAACAAAGCATAAATGTGCTAAAACAGTCATCAAATGTGCCACTTCGCAACATTTATGCACTAAAAACCTATATGCACTACAACAGTCCACAGATGTGCTACTTCGCAACCTAAATGTGCTAATTCTATCTATGTGCTAAAACATTCACTCTATGTGCTATATTGGGTCTTATATGTGCTAAAACATACTATCACAAATTTTTAAAACATAAAAACGTGTGAAAAACAAATTCAAATTTCAAAAGGTGGTTTCTCAAGGTACATACGAAAGGTCCATATGTGGCTTGAGGCAGTTGTGTTATCGAACTCGCTCGAATCGATGGGTGTGGTATGGGATCACCATCTTGCTAAATTGCTCAATCAAACTCAATCACTCAATTGCAAATAAATTCAAATGAGCTCCTTTTTCACCTTTTTACCATTTAAAGGGGTAAATGGAGGATACTTAAATGGGATTATTTTTATTTTCAACAGAGCATCAATTAATCAATTGGCAGGGTCATTCTTCTTTATTGGAAGATAAATCGTTGAAAAATCCTACAAATTTGAAAATCCTCATAAAATCATAAAAATTTCAAAAATTCTAAAAATTCAAAAATTTCTCGATTTATCTCTGAAGAGGGCATACTCGCATCATCACTCAAAAATTAGCGTCTAGGGCATATCAAAAAAAAATTATCAGCACTATCGGCAAATTTTTCTTTGAAGCAACGTGTCGCAAACACATCACTTCAAAGAGGGACAAAATGTATACAATCAAATTTGGTCTGGAGGATTAATTAAATACCAGTTATTTAATTAATAATCTTTAATTCTTCTACTTATAAATAAATTGAAAATTTTATTTATATAGTTCATTTTCTCTAATTCTTCCTATCCTAAATCATTTTCTTCATGTCTTAATTAAGTGAACAAATTTAATTAGTTTGTTTTATTTAATTAATCTCCTCTCACTAAATTTGAATTTTAAATTCGAATTTAAGCACATTTCTACTAACTTCTTCCCACTTTCCACCTCATCATGTGTCTCAAG
Organism: Sequoia sempervirens; assembly: GCA_007258455.2. Classification (NCBI taxonomy): domain Eukaryota; kingdom Viridiplantae; phylum Streptophyta; class Pinopsida; order Cupressales; family Cupressaceae; genus Sequoia; species Sequoia sempervirens. The sequence goes on from VDFB02085266.1 coordinate 39,221, forward strand.
AAATTAAATATTTCTAATATTTAATTTGGCATTTATCCTTAACAAATTCTAACCAATTTGGGACACTTGGCAATTTGTCCTTTTAAAGGGAACACACTTCCCCTTTTCTCTCTAACCTCTTCATCTTCAACCATCCATTCTCCAAACCATTGATTTCTGCCACCTAGGCCCATGCCTTGGAAAATCTATAAATAGGCCCTCATTTATAGTTAAAAGGATCCTTATAAAGAGAGTTGAGCATTTGTAGCAATTATACTTTGCAGAATTTTAGTGAGCATTTTAGCATTAGCATTTTAGCATCAAGTAGCTTAATCATGGCATTTTCCTTAGCAGCATCTTAATTACAGTAGTTTAATCATATCATTTTCATGCAACAGCATCATTATCTTTGCATATCATCTACAACTAGTTTATCAATCATGTAATGTAGGAAACATCTCTTGCATTTCCAACATCTCTCATTCTTCAGGTTGGCATTTGGAAAGTCATGTGCACAAACAATTTGAGAGAAAAATGACTTAAAGAATCCTTGGAGATAGAGGACAATGAGATGCCATTGAGGAATTGTTTGTTTTAATTTGATTGTTATTTGAATTCCTTTATATAATGTTTCATTGGTGTGTTGTATAGGTTTACTTGCTTATTCATGAAATTTTACATACACACACTCTTCAACACCCATCAAGGCTCTCTCCATCCTAAATAATTATAGCCTGCATGAAAAATGTTAAAGGATGGGACGTGGAGTCATTTACTCTTAGTTGTCTCACATGTTTTTTGGACACTAAAAGGGTCTTTTTCCCTTTTCTCCTCTACCCAAAATTAAGGAATAGAATTTGGAAGTTACAAAGCAGGGGAATTTCGGTGACCATGGGAGGAGATAGAAGCTCAGTGGAGCCCCAATCATGTGATGGAGTCCGCAAAACCCCAAAGTTTGGAAAATTTTAGAGGGGAGTTTGACCCCTACATGGAGAGACTACATGGGCATGATCCTGAAGCTTCTAATATATTCATCAAGAGATAGAAAAATAGAATTCTGACTATCAATGGTATGGAAATTATCATTATGGAGGATTTGATTGCATAGATAATTGGGTTGTAGATGCATGGAAGAAAGTTCTTCTGAGATAACTAGGGTTATGATAGACTCTCTATCTGGGTTGATATTGTGGAGGTCATCATGCATTACATTCCCTTTTATGGAAAGTGCATCGTTATCCAGGGAGTTCATTTTTATTTTTTGGATCACTTCAGGCATAATCTTTTAATATCCTTTCCATATTTTCTCCTTTCTTCGCTAGATTTTTTTATGAAAGCGAAGCAAAAAAACCGTAAACTTTCAATTTTTCATGAGGGTTTAGTCATGTTAATCATGGAATATGTTAAAACCCATACCCCTATGCAAACTCCGAAGGGTAAGGGTATTGTCAAGAAAAAATAGAAGCCTATAGTCGTCCATTATTCTGATATGAGTTATGACTCCTTGGATGATGATGAAGAAGAAGAAGAATGGCAGGAGGAAAAAGAAGGTGATGACTCTATGGAAGTTTTATCTTTGACTCCCTCTAATGGCGAAGAGGAAAAGAAAAGAAAGGTTGCTAGTAAGAAGCCTCATCTAAAAAATAAAGTTAAGAAGGTTATATCGTGGTCGGAAGGTTCTCATACTGGGTGTGAGGAGGTGGGATTCAGAGGGAAAAGGGAGGCAAAGAAATCTCTAAATCCTATGGGGAAGAGGTTGGTAAAGGCAAGGATAAAATTGGGGAGGAGATTGGTAAAGGAAAGGATAATGACAGAATGACCACAATCCAGACTCCTATGAAAGACCTAGCCAAGGAAAACATAGATACAACTAATATCCACCCTTTATTTGATGATTTCTCCTACCTACACGCCAATAGAGATGAAATTTATGATATATTGGGGTTGGTTAGGGAGGGAGTGACTAATTATTTCAAATTGGCTAAATGGTTTTCCTTAGAAACTAATAAAACTAATGTTAAAGTTTGAGGCCCAAAAAAAAAGTTTCTAATGTGAGGGACCATTCTAGTTCTCGGAATAAGGCTAGATGATGTTGAGGAAGCCATCAATGGGTTAAAAAAGAATTAGGATAGCCATATGCATGTTATGGAAAAGAAAATTCAAGAGATCAATATTAATATTAAGAATCTTTTGAAGATAAGCCAATGTTCGATTAAGAATATTGTTGAGGCTCTGAGGATCCTCATGGAGAAGTTTAAGGAGCTTAAGGAGGAAAAGATGGTCGGATCTATCCCTTAGAGTAGCAAAAGGAAGGATCAGATTACAAAAGAAAAAGGGAAAAAAAAATAGTGGATGAAGCAAAGGGGCCTAGTGCTAGAACCCATGGTAGCAAGAAGAATTATTTTTATGAAGAGAAGAACAAGCTGCTAGACTTGGTTAACCTGCACTACAACTAGGAGTTAGAGGTCATTGACACCTTGAAGAATATGAAGTAACATGTTGATGTTTGTCTTTCTTTTTGTTGGATTTTTTTGGTTGTTGGTTGGATATTTCGATCTCCTTTTGCAACATTTTGATGTAAATGGTTTTGGGTCCCTTCAAAACCTATTTTTCTTGATAATAAAAAACTTAACAACCTTACAAGTAAATATAGTAACTAGCTAGAAGAAAGGAAGTAGTTCCAACCTTACTAGAAGCATATTTTTCTTCTCTTGGCTCACTAACACATAAGCTTGTAAGTACATCTCATTAGAAAAATGAATTTCAATGCATCCCATACTACATTGTGGATCCCATCTTTTTCCCAATGATGACAAGAAAGCATCACATACTACTTGATGTCATCACTAAGAAGGGCACAATATATAAGGCCATTTTTACACAATTACATAGTGATTGACTTACACATACATAGTAACCAACAAAAAATAGGAATTGGATGTGACAATATTGTATGTATCTACCCATTACTTGGTTCATTAATGTCACTTACCATTTAAATATACTCCAACTAGAAAAGGGAATGTCAATGCAACCCATACTACACTATGGGTTCCATCCTTTTCCCCAATTCCCTTCACTAATAGTGATGATGAAAATAATATCATACTACTTACAATCATCACCAAATAAAGTGTAAGTATAACACACATCATTTAAGGCAATTAATAATATTCTCACAACCTAGTGAGCCTTTTGAATTAGGGGATCCTGACATTTTTCCTCCATTCCACTAGGGAAATTCAATCCAACCTAGTATGGTGTAGCTCTTGGAATCTATCACCAACATGGTAATAGTGAAATATAACTAATCCTTATCATACCATGGGAAACTCTTGACATTCATCACCTTTATATATACTATTGACAATAACTGGCTAGACCAAAAGATAAAATGATTTTCCCCTAGCATCTATCACTTGCATAGTACTAGTGATAGTCAACTAGACCACAACTACATCATATCATGGATAGTTCCTAGAATCCTTCATTTGTGTTATACTATTTAAAGATAAATAATCCTTGAGATATGATAGATAGCACTTGACATATATCACTTGAAAGATACTAGTGATAGTTGGCTATCTAAACTTGTATGAGATACAATTTTGACATGTAGAGGACACATCTCCTGGAAGTATGGTGTATGAGCTTTTCTAGGGTTTTGTGGTTTCTATGGTCACCCTTGGCCCCTCTTGCATCATATTGCGTAGGAAACCCCTCTTTTCTTATGTGTATGACTGCATTTACTACAGTTTTTGTGTCTTAATATGCCTTCAACCAGCTCTAACCCAGCATTTCATGTTGTTGTTAGTGGTTCAATAGCACTACTCAATGGCTCCTCCTCTGAACAAACAACCCAAAAAAATTGTTCTGAAAGTCTTTCACGAGGTAAGAATTCTGACTCCCCAGCTGATGTGATTTTTCCTTTACCATATTTTGATTATGCATGTTAACGGCTTGAGAAACACACCCTTGTGGGTTATTTTGTTGGGAGGACTCCCCCTGAAAGTGTGCTTAAGGAATGGGTCAGCAAGGCCTGGGTCCCTCATGGTGTTCGCCTTGATATGTTCCAAAATTTAACCAAGGGTTTCTTTTTGTTCCGCTTTGCGGAAGTCAATCATGTGCAGGATATCTTAGCCCATAGTCCCTAGTATGTTAGGTCATCCTTGTTGGTTTTCCAAGAATGGACCCAGGATTTTGCTGTCGCAGATGACACCAAGTTGTGAGTCCTGGTTTGGATTGAATTCCCTAGTTTTCCTTTTCCTTGTGTGCCTTTTTTGAATCATATTGCATCCTCACTAGGGAGGGTCATTTGTGTTGAGCCTGATAGGTTTTTCCAGGCCCGGCCCCAGAAACGGTTCTATGTGGAAGTAGACCTCTCCAAGGATTTGAAAGAATCCATTGATATTCAAATTGGAGCTCTCCGGCATACCCAGAAAGTCACTTATTTTAATTTACCCAACACGTGTTATAGGTGTTAGTCGGTAGACTACAAGATTAAGGACTGCCCTTTGGTAGTGCCTCATACACCTTCTTCGCCATGAGATACTAAAAATTCTCGTCACGCGGAACCTTCTGCTACCAAACTTCATGAAAAATGGACCATGGTTACAAACCAAAAAAATAAGTCAACAAGTTTTGGATCGACCTCTAAGGCCTCTGAACCATCGAAGATCATTTCAAACCCTTCAGGGAAGGGGATGGAAGCTCCTGTTGGAGCTGATAATGTTTCAATGCAGCCCAAGAAAAAGGCAACGCCTCATCCTATTGTCGTTATGATTGCTCAGCCAAGCGTTTCTCCTCCCATGTTGAGAGCTCAAAGGGAGTATCACAGTCCTTCTCCACTGCTTGAATCGGGTGAATATGTGCAAGAAAATCAGATATTTTCCTCTCCTTCTATTCAGATTGGGTCAGTTCTGCCAGAGTTTTTTCTGAATCGTTTCTCTTCCCTGAATGAAGAGGAACCAAACTCCGACAATATGGAGGATTTTCATTCATGAATTTCCTCTCATGGAATGTTTGAGGTCTAATAGACCTCTCCAGAAAGTATTTTGTTAGGGATACTTTGCAAAAATATTCTAGTATTGAAGTGTTTTGTCACCAAGAGGTTAAAATTTCTAGATTCTTGCTTGCTTCAGCTTACCATTCTATTTGGTCGGCCAATAAATTTTTTTGCACTATGCATGAGGCTGGGTGTGGAAGATTTTTCACCCTTTTGTCCCCATAGTGGCATGCTTTTGTGATCGACCATGGATCTGATCCTACTCATCGGCTCATCTAGATCCTTCTCAACATTGATAATCATTCCTTTGGGATTATTAATGTTTATGCTTCTAATGATGCTATGGAGTGCTCTTTGCTTTGGCGTTGGATTGTTGATTCATTTCTAGTTGCTACCTACTTATTATGTGGGGATTTCAATATGGTTGAGATAGTGTATGACAAGGATGGCACCCTACCATTTAGATAGGAAGCTGGCGAATGGGAGGCGTGGTTTTACATGCACAATAAATTGGGGATTTTTTATCCCAATATTGGTTGCCACCATTATCATTCTCTTTGGCACACTTGGTGTAATTTTAGGGCTGGTTCTGACAGAACATTTAAGTGCCTTGATCATGCCATGATCTCGGCTCAATATTTTTTCTCTTTTGACAACTCTTCTTTGCTAGTTAAGTCATTAGTGGATGTGACTCGTACATGTAAAACTCAATTATTTTTGAACATGTCTTTGCTCTGTCACAAGCCTACCCTAGCCCACATTTGTAGAGTGTGGAATCTAGAGTGCAAGCCAGCTCATCATATAGGCCAGATTACTTGGTGGAATGATGCTATCACTCTCACAGCTAGATTTTTGCATATTTATGGGCACCAGCTGGCTATCTTTCGCCGGTGGTCTTATGAGGCTACCACTGCTGACCTGTGCTTAGCTACTGAGGCTTTGGTAGCCAACCCATTTTCCCCATCATTGCAAGTTAGGGTGGTGGAATTAAGGCACAAAAATAAAGTTGCAGACAATTATGCTACCATAGGTGTGTAGATCAAAGCCCAGCTACATTGGCTAAAAATTGGTGATCGTGCCTCCAAAGAGTTTTTTTTGGTGTTGTGTACTAGGAATTCATCCCTGGGCATTAAAAAAATAAAATATGGTATTCAAGTTCTCTCTAAGCTCACTGACATTCTTCAGGCCTTTGTGCATCATTATGAGTAGGTTTTCACTGCACAGGAACCCACGCCTGTGCGATAGTAAGCCCTCCAGGATTTCCTTGTTGTTGTGCCAAATAGGCTTTCCTCAGCCCAAAGAAACTTTTGTGATCAATTGTTAACAATTTATGATCTAAAGGAAGTTGTTCATTCCATGGTTGATGACAAAGCCCTGGGGATTGATGGTTTCCCTTGTGAATTTTACAAGGCCCTTTGGGACTGTGTTGGGAAAGATTTGTATCATTTTTATTTAGAGGATTTTCATGCTAATTCTCTAGGTAACTTAATAAACAAAGGCAATATAAAATTCATACCTAAATCTGGGGATCTAGAGGACACTTGCAACTGGAGGCCTATCACACTTCTCAATGTCTCCTACAAAATTATTGCCAAGGCTTTGGCTCTGAAGATCCACCATCTTTTGCATCAGATTGTGCGCCCAGAGAAAACAGGATTCATCAAATCCAGGTTTATTCTGGATAATATTATTGTTGTTTGGGAAGACATGGAATGGGTTAAGCGTTCAAACCAGAAATCCATTTTTGTTAAAATTGATTTTGCCAAAGCCTATGAGCACATTGAATAGCCTTTTATTCTTGCTATTTTGCAAGCTTTGGGTTTTGGGCCTAATTTCATTCAGGTTGTTTGAATTCTTTTTGCGGATGCCTCTGCTTGTATCGACATTAATGGTCATCAATCTTTTTCCTTTGGACTCTTTCGTTCCATTTTCCAAGGGTGACCGCTTGCCCCCTCCCTATATGTACTTGCGGCTGAAGGATTTGGCTATCTCTTGGCCAATGCAGTTTCCCAACAGCGTGTCAAGGGTATTTCGCTGCCTAACTCTCAGGCTCAACTGGTTAATGGCCATTTTGTTGATGATTCTTTCCTCACTCTCCTGGAGGAAGAAGAAAATATTAAAGCGGCCCTAGATTACCTTAATACTTTTTGTCTTGCTTTTGGCTCTATCATTTTGTGGGACAAAACTTTGTGCTTCAGACAATCTATTATGCACACTCCTCATTGGTTTCAACAATACAATTGGAAGTGGATTGGGCCAGGATAAATTTTTTGATTCCTGGGCATTCCCTTTGCTTTCCAGGCATCTCCAGCTAAGTTATGGAAAGTTCTTTCCAGGGTCGAGCAAAAGCTTTCTTACTGGATTACTAAGCCCCTCTCTTTGGCGGGGAGATTCCAGGTGTGTTCCAAGGTACTTACGGCTACCCATGTTTATTATTCCTCCTATTGGGCCCCATCAAAAGCTGCCTACAGCAAGCTTAAGAAATTAATCTGAGATTTTCTTTGGGCCTTTGTTGATTTCCATAAAGGGTTTCACCATGTTGCCTGGGAATCATATTTCCTTCCTAGAGATTCTGGAGGACTTGGGTTGCTCTCCACTCAACAACAAGGGACTTTCTTGTGTTTCAAATGGATAATCCATGCCCTTACTAGTGATGAGGCCTGAAAAATTATTCTCAGACATTGCATCCAGTCAAGTTTTCCTACGCATAGACCCGCCTGGAAGGGGACTGGTTTTCAAGGCCTTCTGGTCATGGAGGAACCAATCCAAATTGTGGATACTTTTATGGTTAAAATCATTTGGAGAGCTTGGGAGGAAGTTAAGCCCTAGCTTCACTAGGTTGGCTCTAGTTTTTGTGATGGGATTTCACTCAACCAGTAGAATGTTTGGTGGTTGCCCCTTTTTGCTAGAAATGGTCAGTCGTTGGCTAAATCACCTTGGCTTAAGGTGCTCAAATTCCACAAAAAGGGTATCCAGACCCTGCAATAGATTTTTCATAGACCCACAATGTGTATCTTGCAGTGGGAAGAATTTTGTGCCCTATATAGGCTTCATAACTAGGATGTGCTACTTATGATGGTCTAGTGAATGTTATTCCTGTAGAGATGCTTCATAAGGTTGGAATTTGTGGGACCAAACCCTGGTGGAAGGACAGGAAGTGGTATCCAAACACCCCTTTTAGGAATTACAAGCCTCAGCTTGGTTACAAGTGGCTTTCACCACACTTTCCTATGATTCAAAGTTTGAACCAGAGGTGGCTTCTTCAATTTCCCGCTCATGTCTAGCATAAAATATTTGCTACCACTTGGTCTACAAGTGTTGAGATGAAACTTGCCAACTTTGCTTCATGTATTCTTTTCCAAGGCTTTCCTGTGGGTTCTCGGCTTGTTCACCTGGGGGTCCAGGACCCTTGTTGCCCTTTTTGTGGGAAAGCTAAGACTTTTAAGTATCTTTTCTAGTTTTTTCCCAGAGCTTAGCAACTTTGGACTTGGATTTATGACTTCTTTCGGCCCTTTAGGTTGGAGCCTTTCTCTTGGCATATGGTCCTACTGGGAGACTCGCCCAGAATTCTAGCTAAGTATACCCAATTTTGGCACACTTTCAGGGTGGAAATCCTTTTCAATATCTAGAAAGACAGAAATGCATGCATATTTTCTCATTCTCAAATGGATATTAATGTTTCATTATATGTTAAAGTTATTCTTTGTTCTAATGTGCTCTTACATATTCAGGTGAAAACTAACAAAGTTGCACTTGATGTTGCTCACCTACAAGTGTTGTTGGACCACTAGGGAAATGCCCCATGTACTGTTGCTCGTGTTCCCACTTCGCCCACCTCTTCACGTGGCCGATCGCCTTCTCAGGGGGCGCAGCGAAGTGGTTTTGTGCATCCCCGCTCTCAGCCTCCTCTTCAGCAGGATTCTCACCCTCCTCGACAGACCCACTCTCCTCCGCCGTGAGCTAGCCAGGGGTGGCCCTCTAGTGGTGCTTCAGGGAGTGGTGGTGGCAGTTCCAAGTGGCCCTCTGATGACACTCCTACTTTTGGCTCTAGTTGGCCAGACTCTGTAAATGTTTTTCGCATCTGGCGCTTGCAATCTCACCCCAGGGCAGGATAAAGATAAAGAGAAGGAAAAAGATGCTGATGATGGTTGGGGTCCTCCTCCTGATGTCACTCCAGACCCCACTGATGTATGGGGGAAGAACATGGATGATAGAGACCCTTTTGGATCTGCTAGCACTACTTTGGCCACTTAATGGCCCTTTTTATATGTTTTGTAATCATGGACTTCTGGGCTCGGCCCATGTGACTAGCTAATTTTTTGGTTTTTCTGGGCAATTCCCATGTGACTCTTGAGGTGTGCCTTCTTACCACCCACCTTTTTTTTGTGAATATATAACTTTATCTTTATATTAATATAGATAGTTTCCTATTCATAAAAAAATTTGATAGGTAATATTATCCTATATCCAAGTACACATAATCCACATAACACAAGGGTTTGAAAATAGTAGTCATTTTGACTTAGATATATCTCACTTAAAGTGATCTACAAATCTATACATTAGGTCCTATAGATCTTGAGGTAAAATTATTGACACACAACACATTAAACATACATGAATTGGCCTCTACTAAACACATATACATAAAAAATATTAAATTATAGTGTAATCAATTTCATTCACTTCATTCAATTATTATTTGAGAACATACTATTAATTATACAAAAATTAAACCCATATAATATTCTACTTATAAGTACATACATTATGTGTATTACCCATCATAAAACTTAGTATTCCATTATCCACCCAACAAATATAAAGATAAGTAACCATACCATATTTGGTAATACTTACAATTAGTTTCCCGCATGTGAAGAATAAAATCAAAGGAATTCTATCTTAACTCATCATAGATCTAGATACATATTTGGAGTAGTAGACCATCCATACTTAATAATAACTATTCATACCATTGAATCATATTGGCTTAACTTCACATCATCATTATATACAATTTAATAAGTTTCCTTAGTTCATTCATAGTCAGGGCATGGCCAATTTTATTATACTTGTATTTCCTAGAAGAATAGTCACCACCAGTGTCTAGAGGCTAACATGTGCCTTTTTATAATCATCACCAAGCCAAAACACCATGACATATTTTTTCCCATACAAGCTCTCTTTTTTTAATTTGCATAACTTTAAAGGAATTATCACACATTCACATGAATATTTACCACCATGATAGTGACTATAAAATTTTATCCAAGATTGGAGAAGATTTTGGTAAGCCAAAAACAAAAAACTTTAGAGTAGGTAATCTTGATGAAGATCAATTGCCTTTCATTTGGTTCAAACTTATATAGTGGGGATATATTAAATAGAAAGTGATATCACTATCATCTAAGAAAATTTAGCCTCAAGCTAAAGCATGTTGAAAAGGGAGAGATAATGAACTTCAGGAACAACCCTGAACCTTTGACTATTTCCTAAGTCCTTTCATATAGACTTAGGTCAAAGGGACATCCTTGTTGCAAATATTTTATAAGAGTTGATTCAAGATAGGCCTTTTTATATCTTAGAATTTTTACATCTACCCCTACCTTGAGATTTACCATTAGCTTTAACTAAGTCCAAAAGTAGGTAGCAACTTACATTAATGATGGCACTATTTTAATCCAATTATAATGTCTTTCTACAATTTATTAGGTCCATAGGTGGTAATTTCTTCCGAATTCTCATTTTTATTTTCTTGTATGAATGCAAGTGTAAAATGAATTTTATGGAAATGAAAAGGATCAATCTCACATTAAGTCTAACCAAGAAATTTTTAGAACATGGTAAGTGTATCTACCCTTAGGATTACTAAATTCCTCTATCCTTTATGATTTGATGAACATCCATATTCTCCACACCCCTCCTCACATGGTGCCCATTCATATTTAATTTTTATATATTCCCTCCAAAAATATTGAGGGAAATAAATGTTGGTCCCTTTCTTTGCAAGTGTAGACAACCTCTCTCTCCCTCACCAACTTCTTTCACCTTATTTTTTGAATTCTTTATTATTTGATAGATGTCCCTCTTAAGGCTATTGCAAGATATATGACAAGTAACAACATAAATTCTAGTGTTAGCAATAATGGAAAAATTGTTGATGGATGGAATGATAGCCTCAATGAGGAAATGGAAGATAATGCCTTGGATCTATTTTTGGATCCATAATAGTTTTCTCAAACTCTTGATCACCAAGACTACTAAAAGGAACATCAAATATTTTGGTGTGTCACTTGCACCTACCACTGTGAGGATTTGTGGGGACTATATCATCAATGTTTGAGGTAGGGACAATAGAATAGTTTCCTTCTTCCTTCTAGTTTTGAGAGGTCTATTAGCAAGTGAGTATCCACACAAAAAATATTCAAGTGAGGGAAAGAAAATTTATTTCCCCATGAGTGGATTTTTAGTTTATACCATGTAAGGTAGAGGATAGGCACCCTCAATTTGGCAAAAATAATGACTATGTAGGTATCCCATTTTTTATGGATGGGGAAGTATTTATGGATTTGGATTAGATATTCCTCAAGATTTTATTTCTTCCCCTAATTGGATGGGACCTACAAACGTGGGTGGGAGATTTTAGGTTAAATTGGCTAGCAATAGGTCTTTTCCAATCCTTGTTCAATCTTTACCTCTTGAGCTAGTTGTGTTCAACGATAACATTTAGATCCATCTCCCCATCTTTATGGTGGATAAATCTTCCTCTAGGTTTCAAAATACCCTCATTAGCAATTTTTTTGATGCCAAGCCTAATTTTGATGTGTTGAGACATTGGGATATGAGTAAATAGAGACCATTACACTATATGAATATCTCATCCCTACCTCATAGATTCTTCCTCATTTCATTTTCAATGTATAAAGACCATATCAAATGATGGGTCCAGTTATTAGCCTATTTTATGTTACTTTCATACATACTTTTAGACACTTTTAGATATACCTTTCAGACAATACTCCTATAGTATGCTATCTTTTCATACCTATTATACATAATTGGACCTAAATCATAATGATGGAAATATGGTTATGACATAATAGTATTGCATGGCTTATATGTGAGTATGCATGAAATGTGGATTGCATTCTATGTTTTAATTATGGTAGTTAGTCTTGTGCACATATTTTGTGAATTAACCTTTTTTCAGCCAAGGAGGAATTGTAGCACATAGCAACTGGAAGTTGTAACCCATAGCAAAAGGAAGACTAGGACAACAATACATGGGAGTTCTAGATTAATTTGAATGCAATAACTATTGTTTGAAGACACCTGATGGAGATTGAATGTGCATCATTATAAAAAGTTAATAAAGTGCTAGAGAAGAAAAACTCTTTTACTAATAGGATTCTAATAAATGTTTGTGTGTTTTACATGCAAATCTATTTTATAAAGTTTCAGTTCTATTAGGATTCTTCTTTCCTTTCAGTTGTGGTTTGAACAATTCAATCTTAACTATATGCTCTGATATTTAGGAGTGGATGTTAATGATTACAGTTAGTTGTTGGTTAGAATAAGACTCCCTTGTGCTTGTATATATTCAATGGTTGAGTCCTTAGATAAGTTATTTTATTTCAGTATTTCATTATTAGTTTTTTTTCAATTTCAGTTATCTACAGACATGATGGTTATTCAAAATGATTTTCATTGAATAGAAGTTGTGAAGAATATTTTATGTAATCTTCTGTGATATGAAATGAATGAAGTTCAATCTCACATGGATGCATAGAATCTGATAGTTAGATTTGGTTCTAGTTAAGTGAGAACAGCCACTTGAGCAATCCACTCAAGGTAATTTTTCTTCACTTCATTTATAGTTGTTTATTTTTGTTTAAGTAGATGTTTTTTGTTTATCATTACTTTATGAACTACAAACTAAAATCTCAAACTTTGCTTATTAAGTAATGAGTGTTAATGAGCATGCATGTATTTGGTTAACCAGTAGTACTCTGGATGTTAAAATTAGTTGAGTTGTTAGTTTTGATCAATTTTGAGTTGATGCGATAATACTTTATTAGCAACAGTTCAGTTACAAGTTAAGTTGTAGGCACCCATAGCCATTAGTGCTAGTTGTTTCTTTTATTGTTTTGCAATTCTATGAGTTTCCAGCAAGTAGAACATCTTGAATAGAATAATTTAGGTAGTCTTGAGTCTTTGAAGGCACATACAGTGCAACACCATCACACGTTTACAAACCTTTGGTTGACATTTTAATGTAGTCTTGCAATGTTGAGTGGACTGTTCAGTCAAATATACCTCTGGATTGTGTAGGTTCTACCAAGTTTACAACACATTAGTTTAGACTCTGCATCAAAAATCTCTCTAGTGACCCTTAGTTCAGTAGGAATTTGGGGATTTTTCTTTAAATGTGAAGATTGGGATTTGATCCTATGAAAGAGGGTTTTAGTAAGGTCCCCATTTGGTTTAGGTTTCTTCGTCACCTTTTGGAATTATATTGGGGTGATGATTGTGATGGATATGGATAACTCTTTTGGATAACTCATCACTATTGACTAGCTTGTGACTTATTTTAGGAAGCGTCTATTATTTTTTAGGTTTTTTTTGAATTTTTATGTGAGCAAAAAGTTACTATATTTTTCTTTCTTCTCTTGTAAGTTTGGTATTTGGGAGTGGGAGATCAAGTTTTAGGTGGCGATTTTTTTAAATGTTCCTTATGGTACACCATTCAACCACCACTTTCCTAGGAAATAAGAGAAATTATAATTCTACAACAAAGGAGATAAAAAAGGAGCTACCTCAAGGGAATGAGTTGATGTTGTAGACACTAAAAAATTTCCTAATCAATGTCATACACTCAAATCAGATTTATTAACATCATTTCCTCTTTATCCATCCTCTTTTCACTTAATTAACTTAATTAGCCTAGCTAATTAATTAATTGCATCATTTTCATCTATTTGGCCTAATTAATTAAATTGGGTTAATTCACCTCTTTTCGCACTAACACTTCATCTAATTAAATTAAATAAATCAAAATATTTAATTTAATCTCCTAATTCATCTTATTTAATTAAATAACCCTAAGTTATTTAATTAAATATCATTTCACCCCTCCCCTATTTATTAAATCACCCAATTTAATAAATATCTCTTAATTCCTCTAATTCCCTAATTACATAAATTAAACCTTGTTTAATTAGAAATTAAACTAATTTTCCTCTAATCAAAGGGAATATTCCCATGGAATATTCTTTATCCTTTTTGCACAATTAAAACTTTGTTTTAATTTGTAAATTAACCTTTTTCCCCATCCAAATGGAATATTCCAAAGAATATTCCCTCTCATCCAATCAACTCACTTGGCTTTGTGAACAAGCTAAACCCTTCAACCTCTTAAGTAAGTTACCTTTGACCTATGTGAGCAGGTCAAAAGTGTGTTTGTTTGAGGCAAGTGTGAGCCTTTGATTAACTTTCATCTTGCATTCTCATCCATTGATGAGAATCCATGATCCTTTCCTCTCATCCCCTTCATCTTGAACTGTTGATTAAGCTTTTTGAATGAATAAAGAATGAATAGAGGACATGTGGGGAGAAGTGAAGGAATTAAAAATTCATTTTAGGTGCCTTGGGGGATTAAAAGGTGAATTAAAAATTCACATGGGGAAGGGGGATGCCTTGTCCAAAAGGAGAAAGCCTTTAATAAGGTTGACTCAAGGACATGTGCCATAAATAGGATGAGGATTAGGTTAGGCTAATCAAATGATTAAGGTTGTGCAAGTACCCAGTTAGATAGGCTAATGACTGATTAGAGGCAAGTGGGAAATTATGGAGGATGTGACCTTAATGATGATTAAGGGTGTGCATATGCTAACCCTGGTTAATTAGAAGAAGATGAAGTAATTAAAATGGATTAAGGACCAACTTGCAAAAGTTGGAGGATGTGACCATGAGAGAGAAAAGATGAATTAAAAAATGAATTTTAATTTAAAAGGGGAATATGACTAAATTAAATAAAAGGGCATATTTATTCAATTTAGGGGAGAAAGAGGGGAAATGTATTAAATTGAATACTTTGTGCAAGATGCAAGGTATTAATTAAACAATTGGCTTAATTAATATTGACGGAGGGGATGAGCAACTGATGAATAAGGAGACGCGTTTGATCATATGGAAGTGATCAAAATTGTATGTCTATATTTTGCCCCTCTTCGAAATACTATTAGAATAATAGGGTTTCGAAGAAAAACAGGATGCAGATGACCCTATAGAGGAAGAGACCAGAAAAAGAGGTGCCCCAGCATGGGGGAACACACGTGAGCTGCCC
>VDFB02085267.1:0-44127 GCA_007258455.2 Sequoia sempervirens
TGTAGAAACCCTTGTTTCCCCTGTTCTCTGAGTCTGACTGTTTTTTGCTTGTTTTGATGTATTTTGATTTTTTTGTGGTTTTTGAGCATAAATGAAATATTGCGATTTTGCTAGAAATTGATAATAAATTCAATAAAAATGCTATAATGCCAATATGGATAGAAATACGAGATCTAAGGATGGCAAATCATTTATTGATCTTCTGAATTTAATACAATAGAGATCTGGTAACATGCAATGGAAAAATATCAACTTGATTTATTAAAAACCTGGAAGTTTGCAGCCGCCTTGAGCAAACATGAGATGGTACGGCTTCAAGAATAATCCACTTCCTCCTCTGCCAGATGCTACACAATGAATCTCCAGATATTTGCGACCCACTGGATGAAGCCAGATGGTCAAAAGGGTAGGCGATTTGCATTGGCTGAAAGGTACGGCCTTTTTAATGGTACGGATCTGCTGTAGAAGGTACGGCTGTAGCAGCAGCAGCAATAAATGAAAAAGTACGGCCCTCTGAAGAATCTCCAGACTTCAATAAAATTTGCTTTGATGAAGAAATCTCCTCTGGATGAATTCAATAATCAAAACTCTGAAAGTAATACAACTGTGAAGTTCTGTGATCTCTCCTGGATGAAGAAATCTCTTTGCCTGGCAATAAATCGGATGATATTTCACAACCTCTGAATTGCTTTCACTGGAGATGGCTCGTTCCCCAATGCTCTGAGACTGAAACCCTTGGCTTCCGTGCTCTGGTTGAAGACTTGATCAATTTTCAATATTCAATAACAATAATAGCTCGATTTTCCAAGTAAAGCCTTATATCCCTTTGAAAAGTGCGAATTCCTTCAAGAGGCATCATTAAAATAAATTCGACTTTTCTTTTTAATTATTTCAATAGTCTCTGATCAAATTTTAATTATAAAATATAATTAAAATGGCCCCTTCCATGATGGGCGACCCCTTCAGCCAAAATCACTTAAGTTATAATATTTAAAATATTATAACTTTATAATATAAGCTCCAATAATTAATATTTAATTAAATCAATTAAATATTAATATCTCTCTCAATATTCACCCGATGCACGAACCGTCTGAAGCTGACGAATAAGGAAGTGATTCTGCACGTGATCAATCCATACTGCTAAAAATAGCAGGGGTGCCTCACTGAGTGCCAAATACTGCTAAAAATAGCAACTCAGGCAAAAAGTGTCCGAATGAGCCCGGACGAAAGCCAACTGGTAAAAATACTGACAAATGAAGCCAAGCCAAGCTCCATCAAGACCCTCTATCCATCCTATCAGCCTACGAGGGTCGCATAATAGGCTAATCATGTGTTCTGAGAGATGTCAACTAGAAGGGGACATGACAATCATCTTCAGGCAAAAATGAAGACAATGCATATAAGACAAGATCGCGTCACATATTTTGAAAGAGTTTGCTAGCAACCAGATAAAGGAGAATCGAATAATTCATATGGTTCGATATTGTAAAATGTAATGTCCCCATTTTCATGAGCATCACTATTCAGAGGATTTAGCCTATTCTTGACCCTCGTAGGCTAAGGAGCATGGTTAGGGGGTCTTCTTCAGGCAATTCCCAGTCAGCTGTTGGCTTCTACTCATTGATTTTGGAATTAATCAGAGGTTTCTTATGATTTGTTGGATGTTGGATAACATACTCTTTGATAACACACCGTTTGATAACATTTTGTTGGCTAACATATTGTGTTATCATATTGCACTTGCTGAGTTATATTTTAATATTATAATAAAGTGCAATTATAAAATATTAAATAAAATAAAAATTAAAGTACGTGGTCAGGAAAATATATTTTTTATCCCACATTGGCAAGAAAAGTGTGTGAGACCTCCAAGAAAAGTATAAAAGGATATTAAGGGCTCATTTTTTATCATCTAGGTATTTTGGCATTGACATTTGATTGAGTTTATTGTGGAGCCTAAAGTTTCTGCAATTTCTACATTCGATCATTGAGACCAAAAGCTCCCTTTGATTGGCATAACTGAGGTGGTGAAATATTCCTCCGAAGGGTTGCAGCATTGAGAGGGGAAAATATTTTTAGTCTTTCTCATTGAGCTTCATATCAGCTTTCATGGAGGCCGACTATATTCAGATTATAGTTCATGTGGCCTCATTTGGGTGTTGTTTCTTTGAAGGGTATTTGAGCATTCATCTTGGGAGGACTTAGCAATCATTTGGAGTCTCTTGGAGGAGCTATTAGCTTGCTGATAATTAATTTCGGAGGTCTAATATACTGCTGCTAGGGCACCATTGGAAACGAAGTTTTTGCTCATATCTTCACTTGGAGTCATCTTTTGGTTGTGGGTTTTTGTACACTTGTTCCTTTCGGGCCAACAATCGTTTTGAGTATAATAGGGAAGAGTTTAATTGCTGTGTTTATTTATGGTATTCATCATTCACCTACAGCAAGGGCGGCCATGGAAGAGGAGGGCGAATTTGTCCTAGGAAGCTCTCAAAAATTACAATAAAATTCTGAATTCATTGTTGGTGCATGCACTCTCATTTGGTGTCATCAAATCAGGTTTTTGGTCTTATTTGGCATATGTAATGTTGAATTTTCTGAGTACACAATATGCAGATTTTGGGACTGCCATTAGAGCTTATTTGTGCCTCATTTTTGGCATTAATAGTTAATGATATTTTGCATCTTCAAAGTCTGAAATTTGTAATCAGAATTTGATATCAGCTTTAATGTAGTTTTTAGACTTCTTTATTTTGAAGTATGTTGGACAAATGTTTGTGAAAATACCTATTGGCTGAAAGTGACAATTTGCATAGTGGTTTACATTTTTGTTAGGAGTCTTTGCTTGCCAAGTGTTTGCTTAAATGCCTAGTGGCTGTAGGTGTACATTGGGATGCATGGAAAGTGTTTGTCTTTATGCCAACTAGCTGTACTAGTTAATTTCAGTCATTTACATGTATGCCAAAGGTCTGAAACAGCTAGTATATCATTTCTATGACAACCTTGCATTGTTAGAAGCATTCAATAACTTCATTTGCAGCCTACGAACTCAAAGAAGACAATCAGAAAATTCATAACAACGGGTTCAGACTTTGTATGCCAAGTGTTTGACAATATTCCTTGAGGCAAACTTAGGCCAGTTTTGAGGGGAATTTTCTAGAGTGGTTTAAGAAGTGTGAATGTTGACATTTTGGTCTATTTCCTCTCCTTTAGGAGAAAAATCCTAAAGTGTTAAGAGGTGTTGGAAATATTGTCATTGATGTCAAATGTATAGACAAAGTTGATTAGAAATTTGTCATTAGTATTGAGGATGTAATGTCATATTTTAACTGAAGAAATAATACTTGTCAGATGTTACATACAATGACATGATAAGCCAGATGTTATATACAATGGCATGATAAGCCAGATGTTACATACAAATGTCCAGATCGAAGTTATTGAAGATGAATAAAAGTCCAGATCAGAATCAGACTCGATAGCAATGAGGTACAGAATCTGGAAAAGGGCAATAGATAAAATCTCAAGTACAAATCAGAACATAAAAGTTCAGATCAAAAGCTTTCACTATTCATATTTACATCGTGGCTTATTCCTTGAAGTGATCATGATCAATATTTGATACAAACTAATAGATAGATGATTAGACTATCTTTCAGCATTCAAGTTCATCTAATCCGATAAGTTCACTTCAAATCGAAACTTCAAATCAGATTGAGGTAATTCATACTTACTATCATTCTGAAGATACGAAGAACATGGTACAGCATCATTACATATCGAAGTTCAATAATCAACAGATCGAAGTTCTTAACAAAATTACATGCTGTTAAAAAAGAACGGACTGATTACTCTAACAAATCCAATTTGTGATTTGTTAAAAGTTGAAATGACAAAAACAAGTTAGAAACTAAAAGACGTGTTCTTGATACGTCTTAAGGAAAAAATGCGACTGATCATAGAGGATTCTTGATACGTGCTCTTGAAAAAGACGTATTCAGCTCCAAGAATTTGTTAAGAACTAAGACGTCCTTTTGAAACACAATAAACAAAGTCGATTAGTCATTATCCAAAAGGCGGGTTCATCTCCAGGTCAAACGTCTTTTTAAAAGACGTGTTTTCTCATGATTCGGCTTCCAGTCAAATGGCACGATGCTTCACTTAAGGGATATGCTCATTCGATTGAGAAGACACCATCATCCATTGCTGAAGGATTCGATCTGCTTATTAAAATCAAATATGTTCAAACAGATTTAACAAACAAAGCAAAAAATCAAAAGTTATTAAGACAGTTAAAATTAATTTCTGAAAACACGTCTTTGAACAAATGCGAGTAATCAAAAGGCACGATCAAATGGAACAAATTTGGAATGACATGTCTTTCATTTAAGGAAGATTCAAATCTTAAAAGGACGTGTTGACTTTCTCCGCAGATGCGTTTTAGTTAATAAATGCAAACTAGTCAAGTCTTGAAGAAGACGTGTTTCAAAGTCAAGCCAGGGTGACATGGCCGCACAATCAAAAGACCCACCTCATTCTAAAGGACATGTTTCTTTACAAGGTTGTAATTTCATTCAAAGGCGTATTCTTTGTGAGAAACTTAGTCTACAGGTGCGACTGCTAAAGACAGAATTTAATAGAAGTTTTAATAATCTGAAGAGATCAATTAAGTCTAATACACATAAATGAAGGGGTGTGAATAAACAAGAGTTATGTTCTTTCTTCAAGAGATGCAAGCTTTGATCAAGATATATAATTGACATTCATTTCAAGTGTGTTAAGTGTGGTTGTGTAAGTGGGTAGTCTAAATCTGAAGTCCCATCTTCTTGTGTGGGCTAAGTGTGAGATCATTCATCACCAAGGCAGATTGGAGGATAGGGATAGTGCAGGTCAGATTGAAGGCATCTTGCAACCATCAAGTCAAGGTTGGTGCCTTGCATTAGGGGCTGGTGCTCCTTGTAGGTTGGTGCCTACTAAATAATCAAAAGGTTTGGGTGTCCCTTGTAGGTTGCAGCCTACTAAATCATCTTCTTTGTAAATCGAGTAGGTTGGTGCCTACTTCCACTTGTAAAAGTCATTTAAAGTTTTCAATAAATTTGTGTCAACTTGTGTAAATTGATTCATATCAAAGGTTGATGTTGATAAGAGTTTAAGTACGTTTAGAAGGTTGTAAAAGTTGATTGTAATAAGTTTGAAAAGATTAAGAGGGTAAAAGTTTGTTGATATACTGATTCACCGCCCCCCCTCTCAGTATATCTTTGTGCTCTTCAAGAAGGTCATAGTAACCAAGATCTTTGTTTTGCATTTTGGTAACCCTTAAGATATTCCTTGAGAGCTAAAATTTAGATCAGAAGTTGCAAGGGATATTACATAAAAGCCAGGGATGGGAATTTAAGGAAGCAGATTTCTGACAAGCAAATAAGACAAAAAGCCAGGATAAGACAAAGGGACGCAGCTAATCAATATCTGAGAAGTAGATCAATTGGCAATTGCTCCAGATTCTCATCTCAGCTTGGCGACATCTCCCAGGTTCATGTTTACTGATAGACATTGATATTGTAATAATCAATTCATTAAGTGCTGGTCTGTAGTTTGTTATCGTTACAGCAATAGTTGCATTTTGTAATAGCTTGGACAAACTGAAAATAATGCATTTATCTAGAGTATGTATATGAGTTGTTTGATGAAATGTCTTAAGGCTGTACCTGAAGATTTGTACAAGTCCAATCATACTATTGCTTTGTGGAAAGCAAGATAAAACTTTGCATTGCATATCAGTCATTTGAATAGCTGCATTGGAGTTCATTTCAGTTCATGTAATCCTTATTTGCTATCAAAAACACAAAGAATAAGTATACAACAGTTGTGGAGTTTGATTGACAACTGTTTGACAAAATGTCCAAGTGCTGCAATTGAAAAATTACATCAAAATTCGCAAGGGTCATTACAGTCCTTGTGACATCCTACCATCTCCCACAAATTGTCACTTCCGTTATGAAAAAAAAATAACTCACAATTTTCAAAAATTTAAAAACTCTAAAGGCCTTTGGCGCTATGCAAATTGGTAAGGCTTACTCCAGAGATCTTCATAGGCCAAGTCTTCAGTAACTTTGTTAATTTGTTCCAGTTTCCTCCTATCTTTCCACTTCTATGACACAATCACTTCATTCCAACTAAAACTAGACATGTGTTCTTGAAGTTGTGCCTCTTTAACCACATATCCTTCTTTCTATAAGTCCTTGGCATATAGGATTCAACATCATGCTCAACTCTCCTTTTGTAGATGACATGGATAATCCAAACATGTGAACAAGCTTATACCAATCTTGTAATTTTACACAAACACCAATTAATACCATGGACAGGTATCTCATAATCATAGACAATTCTCAAGCTATCCTAGGCACTTTACATGCTAAAGTTCTCTTCTCTGTGAGCTTCAGGTGGTTCTGTTGAATGTGATCTTTTCTAGACCTTCATTTGATAGGTAGATGATCAAACCAAACTTGGAAGAAGCACCAAATGTTAGGATACGTGATCAGAGCTATGAATTCACAAAAATGTGTCTAGTTTTATTTGGAATGAAGTGGTTGTCACAGAAGTGGAAAGATAGGAGGAAGCCCAAACATATTAACAAATTTACTGATGACTTCCCTGTGAAGATCTCTGTAATGAGCCTTATCAATCTGCACAGTATCATTTTGATACTTGTCACTTCTAGACTCTAGTTGGTACTTTCAGCTCTTTTACAATGGATTCCAATTTTCAGCTACTATGGTATTCAAATGATAACATTTATGATCTGGCAATTGGCATTGTTTAGTTGTTATAACTTATCAATTATCTGTTGCTAGTGTGTTCTCAATTCTGTTTTTAATTTTGTATATTTGGGTAAATTATGGTCACACACACGCGCGCGCACACACATGTATATATATATATATATATAGAGAGAGAGAGAGAGAGATAATCATTCCCCTGCTGTCCCCATGTTCCCCACACTCAGAAACTCAGAGAAACACTGGTAAGCACATTATTGCTTGGATGTCATTGCCCTAGGATTTCTCCTTCCATGTGCTAGAAATTATCAATTCCAAACTCTTTTCAACTCAATCTGAAGTCTTTTCACATTTTAAATTTCAAGCATCTTAATATTTTTAGTGAACGGTCTCACATCTGTTCTTTACTTTTATTAGTTGTATGTAACCTTGGACAAGCAATTGCATCGATTACATTTACATAGCAATAGAATCAAATACATTTAAATATCAGCATTTTATTACCAAAGCAAGAAAGAAAGAGTTTGCACATCACCATGAACAGTATCACATTGTGTGCTGAACCAAGGTTGAGACAGGAATTAAGAGTAATTACCAACCTGCACCTCTTCAAAAGTAGACATGTAACCAAAGGACACCCGGACAGCTCCAGTAGGCCTCCCATTGATAATATCATTATCATCCCAACACACATGTCCAGACTAAAACAGAAATAATCGGTCAGTCTCATCATTCAAAAAATGCCATACTAATAAAATTAAGATACAAAAATATTCATGCTTCATTGATGCCAATTTCAAATTTCACAATGAATTAACAATTATACTGTACAACACTTTGTAAAGTATAGAAAATTTAAAAGATGACAAACCATGCAAGCACTACATAAGAATAATTGATTTGACTATCATACCTCAAAGTTAGATTGCATATCTATGTTAGTCAGCTCCAGGTATTTTGAACAAGCACCGGGGTTACAAAAACATCCTGTCTGATGAAGGAAATGATTTGAAACACTTAATTTAGTCAACTTAATAAAGATCTTCATCATTTTAAATCTTCAGATTGAGTTATCTCAATATCCTTAGGTACGAAGTAAAAGAATAAACAATATCAAATGCAATCCATTCAGTACAGATTATTATAATCTAAGGTTATATAAACAAATATGTATTTTAAAATACGAACCAATTTCTGCAGTATGAGGTAGCTAAGAGTAGGTATGACAAACATCATTTTACAAATACAATCTCAAATTTATTGAACTCATCATCATTATACTTCTAAACAAATAAAAAGCTTGTTAGAACTTCAATTCGCACTCAGTGCAATACAAATGTGCAATAAAGTCGATCTTCAAATTAGAAGGGAAGCTCCTTGTAAACAAAAACTAACCTAAAAGTTAACAATATGTATTTGTGATTCACAATCTTTATAGTGTATTTTGGGGTGATTTTGAGCATGCTCTAGAAGAAAATTAAATAAAATCCTATGTATTTGTTTTGTTAATAAAGAGAAAGGTGATTCAACATAGAAGAAAATTAAATAAAATCCTATGTATTTGTTTTGTTAATAAAGAGAAAGGTGATTCAACACATCAGCACTAGATACAAGATTTTTGGGGTTTTTGACAAAAAGAAATCCCTACAACTACACAGTTACATTGTTCAACTCAATGCAGATATTGTTGATGCAAGTGTACATATATAGATTGAATAGGTTTAATCACATATGCCAAATGTTATAAGTTAAAATGTCAATTGCATTCAAAGCTACAACTATCAACCTAACACTTACTGCAATACAAAGCTCTTAGTAACTATTAAATTTTAACATATAAAAGCACAATAACACAAAGAAAACACTTTAATAGTAATTTAGAAGCAAAGTAGACATACTAAATTCTATTAAATGACGAATTCAAGAAGAGTAGCGCCGAGAAGTAGAAGCCCAAGTTTTATGGTACTTTCAGGGTATCCAGGAGAGTTGGTGAGGTCGCCTACGAGCTTGAGTTGCCAGCTGACAATAGAGTCCATAATGTTTTCCATGTATCCAGGCTTAAGAAGGCGTTAGGACACAATGTGGTTCCTTCATCAGAGTTGCTGCCCCTAGATGACGAGGGTAAGTTGATCTCGATTTCAAAGGCTATCATTGATTCCAGAGAGCAGACTCTTCGAAGAAGGATAATTAAGGAGTACTTAGTCAAGTAGAGGATGTAACGTGGGAAAATGAGCAGATTCTACAGCATTCAGAGTTGAGGTTGCTTCAAGACAAGCAATCTTGGGAAGGGCGATTATAATGTCCCCTTCCTAGCCTTTTTAGAAAATTGTCAAAGTTAGCCTATTCAGGTGTTCCTCTAGGCTAACGGAGTGTGGTCAGGGAAATTTCGTGACTCCTATTCAGGTATTCCCATAGGCTAACAAAGTATGGTCAGGGAGACTTAAGTGAAAAATAAAATTTAATTGTTATAACTCAAGTTGGGCGCCTAGGGGGACATAAGGGGGAAATATAATTTAAACTTAAAATCTTTTAATTCCCAAGAAGAGGGTGTAGGGTTTTGAAGAAGCTCTATAAGGACATTTTGGAGCTCATTCTTTCTCTACGTTGGATAAAGATTTCGAATTGGTTCTTGTTCTTGGAGGTCATTCTTCTTAGGGTTTGCAAGGACGGAAACCCTTGCAAGCAACATTCTCTACGCTGTTGAAAGACAATCTGGAGAATTCTTGGTGATTTCACTTCAAGAATCACAATTGAGCTTCATTGCAGGTTGAGACTTACAGTTGGGGCATCAAAGTTATATTCCAAATTGGAAAGATCGTATTGTAGGGCAGGTTTGAATACTGCTGCAGCAGATTCAAGGAGTTCTAGTGCCTTTCTTGTTGGTCGTACCATCTGTTGTGACCTTTTTCACACATCGCCCCATTGCAAATGGGAACCCCCTAATTTTTGCTTTGTTCGAGTCTTTTGGCTTGGTTTTTGGTTTCTTTTTGATGTTGTCTCTCTTTTGTTCCATCTGCCTTTCTGAGGGTGTGCTCGTCTTTGAGCTTAAACGTGAAATTTTAGCTAAGTCTGAGAATTAGGGTTTGTTATCTTTCGGCCAGTTTGGAGTCGAGTGCAGTGAATGAATTGAAATCTGAGTTTGGCATTGCAGTCAGCATGCTTCTAGCAGGTTCCCAGCAAAATTTTGTCGAATTCTGACAACTTACTATTTTTAGTAAGTGCCTAATTTGGGACATTTTTCTCAGCACTTTTGAAATTCTGATCGTTGCATGGCATCCAGAGCACGTCAAACTATTTGTCTACAAGTTTTGAGCTGAAACGGACAACTTTCTATTTTTAGCAAGTTCGTCTTCAGGAGCTGATTTTAGGGTTTACATGCGAAGTTTTTCAATGCATGTTCGAAAAATATTTCTGGGTTTTCTAAGACCTACGCAGTGATATAACATGCAAGATGAGATGATGACTTTCAGCATTCAGCCTTCGGAGGCTATTTTTAGGGTTTGCATGTTGGAATTTTATATGCATGTATGAACATTCTTTGTGGGTTTTACGAGGGCTTCGCAGTGGTGTAACATGCAAACCAAGATCAGGACATTTTCAGGAGCCGTCTTCAGAGACCATTTTTAGGGTTTGCATGCTAGACTTTTCAGCGCATGTCCGATTATTCTTTATGGGTTTTTCAAGAGTTACGCAGTGATGTGACATGCAAACAGAGTTGGTTACTTTTTCGGGAACTTACTATTTTTAGCAGATCCACTCTGGCAGCCCCCCCCAGGATTTCAATATCACAAATTGACCAGCATGCAACAGAAACGGGGTCAAACGGAGGTCATTTGATCGACATGCAAGACAGATTAGGGTTTCCAACTTCGGGACCCGAAATGAGGGGTTAAATGCCAGAATTTTCAAAAACCGGTGTATCCCACAGCGATGAGTATCTTTCGAGCTATCCACTGGTAAAATTTGAGGGCAATTGGAGCACTTACTATTTATAGTAAGTCACTCCTAAAACAGGCTATAAATAGTAAGTCAGCAGCAGGCGCCAATGTGAACAGGCAGGTCATCCCACGTCATTCAAATTTCAAGCTGAACGGAATTGTGGAAGTCTCAAAATCAGGCAGTTGCTATAAATAATAAAACACCTCCAAAAACATACTATAAATAGCAAGTCAGCTCGAGATGGCAATGTGAACAAATCAACTTGATCATGAGGACCCCATGGAGCGAATTCCAAATCAAACGGAGTTGCAGAGGTTCGAAAATCAAATACTTATTATTTTTGGCAGGTCCACACAAAGGAATTAGGGTTTCCTAAAAAGTAGGGCGAAACACGACAGTCAAACAGAAG
Organism: Sequoia sempervirens; assembly: GCA_007258455.2. NCBI lineage: Eukaryota > Viridiplantae > Streptophyta > Pinopsida > Cupressales > Cupressaceae > Sequoia > Sequoia sempervirens. The sequence continues at coordinate 11,131 of VDFB02085267.1, forward strand.
CAACATCCAATCACGGTCAACATCCTTCAGGCAATTTACATGCAAAGTTTGAGCTCATTCTGAACAGTTACTATTTTTAGCAAGTTACTAAAAATAGCAAAGTTTGAGCTCATTCTGAACGTACCCATTTGTATGTGTCTTGAAAAAGCGTCGGCCAATAATACCTAGCTCTTAAAATTTTATGGGCAGTCACTGATGGAGAAAAATGACCGCCACATGCTAAATTGTGGAAAGATTCTAGCAACCTGTCTTGCTGCGCTTTATCAACACAACACTGAAAATTGCCATCAAGAGTCCTTTTGTACAAACCACTGTCCCAAAGAACGTAGTTTGCAGCCTTAAGTTTTAAATTTCTCTTTTCTTTGAAAGAGAGATGAGCTGGACATTCACCGTAAGTCAGAAAATAGGCGATGTTTGAATACCATTCATCAGTAGTGCTAACAAACAACACTTTGGGAAGGTCTTCGTAAACCTCCTCTTCACCTTCTTCTAAACTGCTCTCAGCCATCAGCTGACATAGACCTCTTCCACGGACAAGCTTGGTAGGTTTTATTTCTAAATCATACTCTTGGATTTTTGCCACCCAATTTCCTCTTTTTGTACCAAAATCCTCCTGTGTCAAAATAGATTTGACAGCTGTATCCGGAACTAAAACTACCGTATGAGAATTGAGAATGTAGAACCTGAAATACTTAACTTCCTTCACTACAGCAAAAGCGTTCTTCTCAATTGTGCAATATTTGAGCTCATGAAGCTTTAACGGACAACTCATGAAGGCAATGGGAGACTCAATCCCTTCTGAATTTTGCTGCATCAGAATAGCAGACATGGTATGCTCTGAAGCGTAAATGTACATAATGAAATCTTTAGCATAATCTGGGCAAACCAGCACCGGGGCGCGAGCAATCGCATCTTTGATTTCAGCAAAAGCAGCTTTACCTTCATCATTCCAACGAAAAATAGCTTTCCCTTTCATCATATTAACGATATGACGTGTCTTCTCAGCAAAATCTGGGACGAATCTCCTCAAGAAATTCACTTTCCCAAAGAAAGAATGAACAGCTATCTTACTAGATGGCAAAGGGAGAGTCTGAATAGATTTTACCCTCTCCGGATCGATCTTGATTCCTTCTTTTGATACATGTCCCAGAAGTTTTCCCTCAGTTACCGCAAAGACCGACTTTTTGGGATTAAGAGAAACACCGTGTTTCTGACATCTCTCCAACACATCTTGTAAATGAAATAAATGATTCTCACACGATCTTTTGAGAAGACGGTGAGATCATCCAAATACACCACAATATACCTTCCTAAGATACCACAGAAAGCTAAATCCATTGCTCTTTGAAAGGTTGCCCCTGCATTAATTAATCCAAAAGGCATTCTACGATATGCAAAAGTACCCCATGAAGTAGTAAAAGCAGTTTTGTGTCTGTCTGCTTCACTTACCTCAATCTAGTTGTAGCCTGAAAATCCGTCCAACATAGACATCATCTAAGCACCTGTCACTGTCTGTAGCACTTGATCCATTATAGGCAAAGGATAATTATCCTTCAGTGACTGCTGATTGAGGTTCCGAAAATCCACGCAGATGCGAATCTCTCCATTCTTCTTGCGTACTGGAACTATATTGGCTCCCACATTGAATGATGAATGGGAAAAATAATTTGTGCGTCTAGCATCTTCTGAACTTCTGAATGGATAGTGCCAGAAATTTTGGGATTGTAATGACACTGCTTTTGTCTAAAGGGAGCTGCGTCACTTTTCAAAGGAATTTCATGCTGAACTTCTCCTAACTGAAAAGATTTCAGATCATCGTAGGAATAAGCTAGCACATCACTGTATTGTTGTAACAATTGTATAATCTGATTTCTCTCTTCGGGGGTGCAACTATTACCAATGTTAATCATTTTGGGATCATCTTCAGACCCAATGTTATACTTGTCATACCTTGTATGAGAATCAGAATTCACTTGTTGTTGCTTTTTGATATATTGGTCATGCTTATCAAAAAGCTTTTCTAGTGACACCAGCCCCTTGGGAATTTTATTCCCCTTCAATTGCAGGATTTCTCCATCTGGTTCAGCCCAAGTATCTGACATAGAATCAGAGGAAGGAGAGGAACTGCTCCCTTCAAAATACAAATTATTAAAACCATCATCAACTTGTAAAAAGTTAATAATCTGTTTATCATTGAAAATCTGCCAATGGTCCCAATTATCAGGTACGCTAGGTCTGCAGATTAATTCAACAACATACTTATCTTGATTAAAATCAAGATGAGGAATGAGGAGAGTAGCTGAAACAGCAAGAGAATCAGCTCTGTCATTGAACTCTCTAGGGACAACTGAGATGCTGAAAGCATCGAAGTCTTGGATATTCTCCCATACCAAGTTGCGGTAATGTCGAAGTCTATCATTCTTTGTCTGATAGATATTCCTTACTTGACACACTACCAACTCTACATCTCCTTGAACGTGCAGATTTTTAATTCCTCTTTTGAGTGCAACGCTCATGCCTTATAAGAGAACTTCATACTCTACCGTGTTATTAGTGTTTGCGAACTGCAACTTCAAAGAATATGGAAAGATCTCACCTTTTGGAGAAATGAGAACCACACCAGCTCCGGATCCATTAGTAGCACAACTCCCATCAAACTCTAGAGTCCAAACATCGTTAGAGCTATCATCAATATAAAGGTTGCTGGAATCTCCTTCTTCTAAAGTAGAAGAAAGAGTGCTCTCCTCTTCCATGGGAGAAGACTGATTTTCTTCAACTTGAGGAAGAAGTTGAATATCCTTTTCTGTAGTAGAAGATGCAGCATCTTCCGCCATATTATCAAGGGAGTTTTCAGCTAGTATTAAATCCTCTCCATTATTAGGACGCCCTTCATTTGCTGAGAGAGTTGAAGAATCAGCAAAAGACCAATCTTCAGCAAATTCAGAAACTTCACCAATATGGAGATAGTAGTTCCCGAAACCAGCTGATTCAAAGAGAATCTGAGCATGAGGGTCATCAGATTTAACCACTGTATACTTGGTTTCCCTTTCAGGAACTAATTTCTACACAATGCCCTTGATAGGGATTCTGGCCTCTGTCATGTCCATGTTGAGCTCACCCCCTACATCTTTACATAAGTTACGTCCAAGTAGCATCCCATAAGAAGCTGGAACGTCCGCAACTAGGACAGTCATCTTTATCTTTTTGTCAGGAAAAGCTGCGAAGGCAAATTGTGCATCTTTGATTTGCCCAACAAGGGGCACTTGTTTGTTATCCATTGAATAACAATTGCCAAAAGTTTTGGTAAGAGTTAACCCAAGGCAATCAGCTACCTTGATCAGCATGACATTCTCTGAAGCACCGGAATCTATAATACAATTACTTAACTTGAAACCATTAATAAGCAAGGAAATATAGAAAGGATCTATCTTTCCTGGAACTGAGGATGGAATGATAACCAAATTATTGGGCAGATTCTTGGGCTCTTGAACAATAGGGATATTTGAAACAGGACGAGTTTCATTACTTTTTACAAATTTAACCAATCTCTCAAATTGGTCAAGATTGGCTTGAAGATACTCAACTTCACACATTTGGATCTTAGTCTTCCTAGCATGGTCAATGATATCGAAAGCTTCAAAAGAATTTGCTAGAGACATAGATGATGTATTTTCAGCCAGTGCTTTAGGATTTGATATACTGGTCTTAGGCTCACTAGAAGGAACAGTGGAAGAATTGCTTACTTGATTTTTGGAAGAATCCTTGTTCAAAGTGGGCAATGGTGTCCCCTTCTTAGCAATGGTCACCAGCAACTGAAAGTTGTTTTTCACCTTTGCTTCTTAATCTTTTTGAGCCAACCGAGTTTGGGATCATGTCATAACAGCATATGCTTGACTCTCAATATTTTCAGTTTCAGCTGAATCATCATAGTGCATGTATCATATAGTGGAGTCGCCAGCTGCCTCTCCATCTTCTTGATTAAAGACAGCTTCATCTTCTGCTTGAAAATCATTAGAAGACAGTTCTTCTCGATCTATTTCATAATAACCAACAGCTGCATTCTTTGGGGAAGTTTCAAGTGCAAGCCTCTTGGGAGGAGGAGGCAACTTAGCCTGATTTTTGGCAACATAGTTGGAAGCAGAATTTGGATATGCCTTTCTAGGAATATCCTTGTACGGAGCAGCATAAGAAGCTTGTGAAACCTGCTTCTTTAAGGCAAGAAGTTCATTAGCCAACTTTTGTACCATAGGATCAGTAGAACTTGAAGTGGAAGACTCAGAAAAGGAATTTCCTTTGAATCGATTAGGATCCTTCCGGATTTTCCAAGCCAAGATCAAATCATCTTCAATCTTTGTAGCAAGAACTTGAGCATGAGCCAAAGTTGTTGGAGCAGCCCTTCTCAGTAGAAAACTGACTTCTGGCAGCTGGGTGTTGATGAAGAAACACTTGAGATTTGCAGCAGTAGGCTGAGAATCAGTAGGTATTTTGTTTGCTAGTTTATTAAACTTAGCAATGAATTCACGCATGTTCTCATGTGTATCTTTCTTCATCTGAGTCAGCTGAGCCAACAATGCATGTTCATCTTCAGCGCGCTTGAAACGTTCTTCAAACTTACTCTTGACTGTATCCCAACTAGTGATATCACCAACTCTTAGATTGTAAAACCAGTCAACAGTAATTCCTTGTAGTGTTTCCACAAACAATCGTACAGCAACATCTTGATGTTCTACTCCTAGAACACCACAAGCCATAGAGAAAGCCTTCATATATTCATCAGGGTGCTGCTTACCATCTCCATAAAACTTGGGTAGATTCTTGCGTGAGCCTTGTGGAAGAGCATGGAGAGGTGGAGTAAGATTTAGAGGACCAAAAGTTGCTCCCCATGGACCTTAAGCCATTGCTTGGATAGTAGGAACAACTAAAATTAATGGCTTGAGAAAAAAGGCTGAAAGTTCACTTGGGATGGGCTTTTTCCTTTTGGATGGAGGAAAACTTGTAATTCGTGAAAGAGGGGATATGATAGTAAGGAGATCAAATCTAGCTTGTTCAGACCAACTTAATGCAGCAGCTTGAGAGCTTTGTCCCTTCTTACGTCGAACGTAGTGGCGGATGTTTTCCAGCGTAGAAACTTAACAACAAAACCAAGTAAATCAGTATAGAATAAGGATACAAGACTTCAAAAGAAAGCGGGAGGATTTCAAATGTGTTTGATCCCCAGCGGAGTCGCCAAAAACTGTTGGTTGAAAATTTTGTATTCTTGTGAAAGCATACAAAATTGTGGTTTCAACCACAGCATGTGAGATTAAACTCTCCTAATTAAAGGAAGGCTCCCCCTTTAACTAAACAAAACTAATATGGGTAGGACAGCAATCGTTCCTCTTATTTCAGGAAAGATTATTTTCTTTTCTCTTCGCAGAAAGAAATAGCAAATGTTAATAAAACTTATTACAGCAGCTATGCAGTGAAATCAAGAAAGAGGAAATAAAGTTTCCTGAAAGCAGAAAGACTTTTGTCACTTCCTCCGGGACGAGAAAACAACCAACAAGCGCAAAGTCTTGAGGAATAAGATCCTATCTACCCTTTTTAGAATGATTACTTAATCAAAATATACAACATAAAACAGCACAAAGTCTGTAACTATGATGTATCTATTAACTACTCTAAATGAGAACTACTACGAGCACAAAGTCTTGAAATTCTTCTCAATTTCTAATACTAACTACAAATTCAACCTTCAATATTTACAGCACAAAGACTGCAGATATTTAAATTGAATCTCTCTTCAGCAATATTCCACAATTTCCAAGTAGTCACAAAATAATGCTCCAAAATGACATAAGAACACAAAGGATGCAAAGTAGGGTTTCAACTCAAAGTTTGAAATTCCAACTCCTTGATATTACTTGAAAATTCACAATTAATAACTATAAAGCTCAAAGTCTTTATGAGTACAAAATTCTGCAGAGATTTCTTGCTTGCTAAAAAGATAAAAGATTACAATAGACCCCCTCAAGTATTTATAGGAGAAAGGTCTAGAGGAAAAGGTGGGAGGATCTCAACAAACTTGAGAAAATCTCTCAACCGATAACTAATTGCAATTGACTTATTCAAAATTACAATCCAAATTGTGATTTGTTTTGTAAGAACTTACATGTAATTACATTTTCCAAAACTGCAAGGAAAGAACACTCGCAATTGCAAAACTTGTTTTTACATATAATTTGTCGAAAGTAAAATACATAAAACAACCTAATATTTCTCAATTTGTCTCGTTCCTAGCTTTGAAAGATAGGAACTTGTTGATAATTCCCTGCAACTCATTAGGATCAGGACCAAGTGTATTTCTAGCAACAGCCACGGTCTTAATGATAACATCATGATCTCTGACTGTGGTCTTTCTGTGTTCTTCAAAAGCAGCTTGCATCTTATCAAAGATTGTCAGATGATTGATGAAATTGTGAATTGAATCCATAGAGAACTGATCTGAATCGAGCTCCTGGTGAAGATTTGCAGTAATCTGAGAAACGACATCATCGGTTGCAAGCAATTCTCCTTCATGACTTAACACTGTGCAAGGGATTTTCTCAAAGTTTGAAAGAATATTTTGTTCAACTTCAGCATTCATCTCGAGGGCAGCTTGGACATCTTTGATGAGATCTTGAACAACTAATGAATTATTTGTCATAAGTTCCTCAAATTCTATGTATTTTTCTCTCTTTGAAAGCACTAAGTTGCTGCAAAGGATCTCGAGCTTTACTTGCTCCATTTAATGCCAGATTCTTAAATCTTTCTCAAGAGAATGTCGGCTTTGCTGAAAAGCTTTCAGGGTTTGATTCAGTTTGAATCTCATTGCCTTAATAGTACTCAAGTTCTTCAATGCTTTCTCGACCACTGATATTCCTTGGTCAATTAATTGAGTTGTCCAGGAATCAATTGCTTTAGCCTTTTGCGCAATTCTTTCTAATTGCTTGACTGATTCCTTAGGAGCAACCGTAGATAGTGAATCAACTGTTTCTGATGACCCAGTAATCCATTGAATAACTGAAACTAGTTGTTCATTATCCTCCTTGAGCTTCTCCTTTTTGGCTAGAAGTTCATTGTAGCTTTGTGCCAAAATTGTTACTGAACTCTAAGCATCTTGCATGATGTTAGCATGAGTCTGCTTGCCTAATTCCACCCTAGTGAACCTGTAATCAGACACCTGCATCTCTTCATGTGGTTTGTCAACAAGAGGTTCAGCAATCTCAGCATATTTCATTCTATTGCCGTCAATAAACATTTGTGAGACTGTTTTTGCTTTCTTTGCAACCGTTGGTTTTGATTTCTTCAATTTTTGGAAATCAAAAACATCAGGAGATACTGCTTGTTTCTTTCTCTTGGGAGCAACTGAGTTTAACCATGGAGGAAGATCCAAGGTTGTCACATCTGAAATAGCAACTGCAGTCTGCGTAGAAATAGACTCAGTTTGTGTTACAACTGAAATTCTAGGAGGTGCCTCAGTTTGTATAGCAACCATGTTTTGCTCAAAAGACAAATTACGACTAGGATTAGCCATGAAACAATCAAAGCTTGTTGCCGATGTATCTATCTCTAGGAGAGTTATTTCTGACATTCCCAGAAAGATTGGATTTGTATCAAAAACATTCTCCAAGTTATCGTGCAAGCTTCTCACAGGTGTATTCATTATTGATGAGGAATGATGACTAGCCCCTGGAGGTGGGATAGAAGAAACAAATATTGTGGAGAAAGAATCAACATCAGTGTCGATAAGGGACATAAGGGATATTGCCGAAACAGGTATTGGAGCTTCAACGTGAGGAGACATTTCACTTAGAATGGTAGAGGTTTCAAGAACCTCCTCTTCTTCTTGTTGATCCAAAACTTGAATCTGCATTTTCTTAACTTCTTTCCCCTTTAGTGTTTCCTTCTCCAACGGTTCCTCCACAGCCCGGCTTACTCTTAACTTAATTTTGGTACCTGAAGAGGAAGCTCCTTCTTTTGATTTCTCTCTAACTTCCTATTTCAATCCTTTAGGCCCAGCTGGATCATCTTCAGCCCTGATTCTGATTTTTAATAGTCTTGACACCCATGCTTTTGAGCCAAGTGTTGGTGTTTGCCAAGACTGACTGAAACCTATCAAAAATAGAGATAGATTCCTTTTGAGACCACTGGATTGCAAGAATGGGCGCGTTAGCAACCTCTTGTTCTTCATATTCAGGATCTAAAACCTGCCTATCATCAATTACCCCCTCAGGAACTAAGGTCAGATTAAGATCAACAACTTGCCCCACCGTGAGCCTGCAATAATCCATTCTATAAATATCTTTTTCTGTTCGGAGGTCTGCCCAAATGTCTTCAATGCGGTGCACATGAGTGAAGGCTCTTTTAATTTTGTCTTTCACTCTTCTATAATCAAAATCCATTCTGGCCTGAAATTTCTTTAACTTTATTTCCTGAAGTTCAGTCTCCATTGCTTTTGCTCTTGATGAAGTTCTCAAAGAGTACCTCCCAATTATCAATGGATTATGTGATGAAATACTGACTCCAGTCTTATGTTGTGTAGCTTGGCATACATGCACTATCATCAACTGCCTTCCCAGCTCCATCAAAATAATCTTATCTGTCGGATACCTTGGAAGCATATAAGGTTGGTCTTCAAAACAGCCGACTCTCATATAAGTGAAGGTACGGAATTGAAGAAACAAGCAACCATATTCATCTACTTTCCTGCAAGCGACCTCGGATACCCTGTTGTTTTCCAATGCTTTGTCAAATAAACACATAAGATGACCAAAGAAAGCATCTTGAACTCTTCTATAATGCACCCGACTTTGCCTTAAAGTCAGCTGATCATAATACTCCCATACAGGCACCAATGATTTGTCACCTTTAGTAGATAGGCCTAGAAACTGCCTCAATGAAGCTGCTATATAAACCAAATATGAATTCATGTATAAGGTAAGTGTGGTAGGAACCTCTGCAAGCTTTTCACACAAACTGTCGCTGATTATTTCACCCCAAAATATTGGGTACTGTGCTTTTCTGATGACCACAATGAACTTATACATCCAGCTTTCAAACATATTGGAAACCTTCAACCCCGCTATTCTGCTGAGGAGAGTGATCATATCATTAATCTCTTCCTTAAAATCAGACCGATACAATTTGGGTATCCGGGTCACACAAGGTCGTGATTTGAGAAGCCACCTGTGAATGATATGTTTGATACAATCATTCTTTTTCTGCTCGTAATGATTGTGAGCACTCTTTAATGTGATTTTTGAATATGTATTAGCATCAGGAACTCTAAAAATTATGTTGATTGTCTCAGGATCAAGTCTGATAACCACGTTGCCGTCATCGTCCTTGATGGTTCTAGATTCTCTGTCAAAACGAGATGCACATGCAAGAACAAATTCAGGCTCAAGGGCAGCAACAGGAAAAGAAGATACCAGGTGAATATGACTTCTCAGCAACAACTGCATATCGTGAGAAGTTCATTCCTCAGCCCTCTTAAGAAACTCAGACATATCAACATGCCCAATTTATGTGTCCTTGATTTCGTCAATATTTGAGACCACGTGAGATGGGGAAATCTCATTCTGATACTTATCAAATTTGTATTTCATCTTTTTGTTTGTTGGAGAAGCTGGTTCGTCTGTCATTGAACAGGAATCTGCAAGGCTGCGGTGAAAACCCCATAAGGTTAGAACATCATCATCAACATGTGCAGACATGGTGAGACTCAAACCCTAGGGTAATGAAACTGTCTTCTGAAAAATGATGGAGAATGAATGGTGAAGACTAATTCGGATCTTGGTGGAGCGATTGCAACTAAAAGCAACGTTTTGTCTTTTTGGAACAGCAAGACAAAAAGATTTTTTTTTAACTTGGATTTAAAGTCAAGTCCAAAAAAGTTCAACTCTCAAGCCTTTTTAAGCATTTCGGGTTTTTTGATGACTTTAGCAATTTTACATTTTTGCAATTTTTATAATTGCAATTCTGGTTACAATTCCCAACTTACATACTTGGTATCAAAAACCCGAAATGTGGGCCAAGGTGTAATTTTGCGGAAAATGGCAAAAAGAGGATTTGATGTTGATAAATGTGAAATGCAAGAAGCGGATTGGTAGATGAATGAAAATGGGAAACGGAAACATTCTTGCTGGGAAGATGACATGAAGATGAAGAAAAACGCTTTTTTTTAAAATGGTTTCAAAAGATAATTTCAGACTTAGAGAAATCGTGATTTCCCTTCTAGGAAACACGTTTTGCTGAGATAATGAGATTTGAGGAGAGAACACAAATCAGCATTAACTAGATAAGACATTCAAAATGACGCATGAACAAGGAGCAAAAAGAAACCGACGCCTTTCAATACAAGACGTGTTTCACTCCAAAGGAGACGTTTGTGAAGAAACATATGACGTTTCTCACAAATACCTAGTTTCCCAGCCGTGAATGAAACGCCATGACAAGGGCAAACAAAAATTATAAAAAGGAAAAAAACGTTTTACCAAACAAAATCACGTTTTTTAAAATAAATAAGAAAACGATTCCTCCTTTGCAAAAAACGTTTCTCACGAATAAGACAAGAAGAGAAACAGAAAATAAAAAGGAAAGAAAGCAAACAACATACCTGTGAATGAGAAGCACGAAAATGAAGAGAAAACCCCAAATGCTTTGCACAATCTTCAATCAAGAGAGGATTAATAAACAAGCTGAGAACGTGATTCAGTTGAAAGCTCCTCAAAAATAGGTAAGCAATCGAACTAGAACACAAACACCTCTTGAAAATCTGGGCGAACTTCTTCAAATCGGGGTTTTTTGAACATTCAACAAGCAAAAAGGCCAAAATCGGGTTTTCTAGCTCACTCTGCAACTTTTTTTACAAACTATGAGTAAGATAGAAACTTTTTATCGCTTCAACAATTTATTTTCTGTCAAATAGAAGAAATCAGACCTTTTAGCTCATTTGACAATTTCATTTTGATAAAAATAGGTATTTTTGGACAACTTAAGCAAAATTGGAACTTTTGGAAGTTTTAGCAATTTTGCTCTTAGGCTTAAATTTCCCTATTCTGCTGAGCTGCCTAAAAAACCCAAATTTGGTCAAAAAGACTCAGAAATTGACAAAAACAGAAAGGGGGACTGATGAAAGGATGTCCGAGGGAATTATTAATTGAAATCTAAATTTTTCTATCCTCAACACCTCGTACTTTAGAGAGAAAAACCTCAAATTTTTAGGTAGGTTGCCCCAATTTTTGCCATATCAAAAATTGAGGACAACAAGATTGATGGAATATCCACTAAGTATTGCAAATTGGAAGCTCACCCTCTAAAATGCGCCCTTGCAAGCTTAAAGTGAGTTGAAATTTCTCTAAGTATGCAAAATGAAAGTTGGACCTCTCATATGCGCCCCAGCAACATGATGGAGCTTGAAATTTTTCTAAATCTGGCAAATTGGAAGTAAGGACCAATATATGCGCCCAAGAAGGATAGAAGCCATGAAAATGTTCTAAGTGTTGAAAATTGGAAGCAGCCACCCTCATATGCGCCTTAGCTACTTGGGGTTGATTGAAAAATAGTTAAGTGTTGGAATTTGAAGTGGCTACGTCAAAATGTGCCCTTGAAGTGAGAGGAGGTTGGAAATTTTACAAAGTATTGAAAACTTGAAGCTTACCCCCTCAAATGCGCCTTAGGAAGCTGAAGATGGTTGGAAATATCATTAAGTGTTCCAAATTGGAACCTCAAACGTAGAAATGCGCCTAGCATGGGAGCAGAGTCATGAAATCTTCTAAGTACCTAAAACTTGGAGCAACACCCCTTATGTGCGCCTTCACTTGGAAGAGAAGTTAGAAAAATTTCTAAGTGTCACAAATTGAAAGCTCAAAGTGCTAAATGCGCCCAACCTTTTGAAGAAGAAGTATGAAATTTTTTCTAAGTGTGGAAGCTGAAAGTAGACCTAGCTAAATGCGCCCAACTTGCATGGGGATGCTTGGAGTTTTTCTAAGTGTTGCAAACTTGAAGTAGGGACACCCCATATGCGCCCTAGTGGATAATTAGCCTTGAAAAATGTCTAAGGCAATGAAACTTCAAGCTCAGCCTAGCATATGCGCCCAAGTGAGGAGTGAAGAAATTTTTTTAAGTGTGGGAAATTGGAAGCTCCCACCCCCCAAATGCGCCCTTGAGGGAGAATGGAAGATGAGATGCCTAGGAAATTTTCTAAGTGTGAAAAATAAAAGTTGAAGAGTCTAAATCAGCCAACTTCAAGGAGGAGAGGGAAAAGAGTCTAAGTGTTAAAGACTAGAAGCTCCTCTAGTCAAATGTGCCTAACCTCTATGTAGATAAGTTGAAAACTTGCCTAAGACATGTAAAGTGGAGGCACATAGGGTCAAATACGCCCAAGATGATGTGTTAGCTGGAGAATTTTCTAAGTGTTTGTAAAAATGGCAGTAGATACATGAAAATGCGCCCACTTTGAAATCGTGATTTGAAAATTTTCTTAAGGCAAGGAAAACGCAAAAGAAAAAAAGTGAAGATAAACTTTGGTGATGAAATATTTTTCCAAGGTATAAATTGCAAAAATTAAAAGTACCCCTTCATCTATGGACACATGAATTTGATGTTTTATGAGGGAAATTCTCTTTTGGGTACTGGACATCTTCGACAAGGAGATGATTTTGAAATTCTTCATGCCCTGCCGGAGACTTTAAGATGAAGAGTTTTTTGCTTAGACGCTTGGGTGATGAAATTTTGTAGAGGAAATAAATTGTTTCTAAAGCAAATGGGCTGGAAAATTGGCTAAGGCAAAAGGGGGTATCATGTTAGTTGGAAAATTTTCTAAGATAGAGAAGAATCAAACAACACCCTCTAAATGCGTCGTCAAGTTGGATGAAGTTTCTAAGGCACAACTTCAAGGTACACAGGAAGCAGAGTACAAGATGGGTCGGAAATTTCGCTAAGGCATGAAGAATTTGAGGATGAAGTTTGCTAGAGAAAAGTGATAAACCACATCAAATCCAAAGATCATTAGCCAGGGAGTTGGCGTAACAACTAACACCTCGGAGTACAAGTTGTTATGAACAGCCTATGCACACTACGCAATGAGTGCTCTTCGAATTATGGAGGGGAAGCTCCCTCGATGTACTTTGACAAATATACTTTGCAAAGGAAAAATAAGCTAAAACTACTTCCTGTCTTTTTGTTTCAGCTGCTAGAGGCACAAGACTTTCTTGAAAGAACTTTTACGTTGCAGCTGAGTTTTCTCTGGTTTTGCAAATCAACTAAACTACAACTTATATCTATCCAATCTCCTCAGGAAAACAGAGCAAGAGGAAACGGAGCAAGGTTTGACTATCTGACGATAAGCGGGTTTAGACTCTCTACTTGAAGGCAAGGTGGGCACAACTATCATCTCAATCTAAACCAACTTATTGGGCACAACAGATTTAAGAATTTACCAAGACGATCTTATGAAACCCTAGGTGGTATAACACTTGATCGAATCAGCAAAGCCTTCACAAAACAGCCTTTATCTTTATAATCTCACGAAACCCTAGGTGGTATAACCTTCAATTATATTGATAAAGATTCACAAAACAGATTTATCGCTGCAACTTCTCGAAACCCTAGGTGGTATAACGATCGATCACAATGGTAAATTAACACAAAACAACCTTATCACCTTAATCTTTTGGAACCCTAGGTGGTATAACAATTGATTTCAATGATAAAGATGTTCAAACAGATATATCTAATCTATGGAAAGAATTCAGCATCACAATCTTTCGAAACCCTAGGTGGTATAACAATCAATTGCAATAGTGAAGACACATGAACAAATACGAAAAAGAGTAATATTGAGGGCAAGGTGGGCACAGCATATATTCCTCTCTCAAGCAAAAGTTATTTACAAATGAGCGTAAGCTCTTATTTATATACATCAAGGTGTAGGGAACCCTAAAATCACCTTGTGTCATCTATAGTTCCTGCAATGCATGCAAGCAATGCGCCCAACCCTAATTAAGCAAACTATACAGTTAACTGGGCAACTACCCTCAGTTTAACTGAAACATCTAATCTAAAAATGGACAATTGTGCGAGCATGCACGTCCTTATTAAAACAAGTTAACTGGAAGACTATCATCAGTTAACGAAAACCCTAAATACAACTCCAAGTGAACAAGGCGATTCTCAGAATAGGTATGCATGTGATGACAACCCCGAGTTAACTGAAAAGGGTAACATCCAGTTTAACTCGTGTGTGTGAAGTCTATTCTGAGAAGTGGGAACTGAAGTTCACTGTGTGTGATCTCGAGCAATCAACCCCTCAATGAGATTGTTGACTGTGTCACTGTCCGGAGCGATGAGACTCTGACGAAGGATGCTATGTCGATGCAGCATGTCCTCACCAGCTGTGATCTGAGACTGAAGTTCCCTTCTGCTCCTCGTTGCTTCATCGAAAAGTGTTGACATGACTGTAAGCTGAGTAACCTTACAGCCAACTGTCTCCCCACTGAAAATGATATGAATGAGTGCCTGGAGTTCTGACTGAACATCTGTAAGCTCCACGTAGGCACCACCCTCAATCTGATAACGGCATGGTAAGCGAGATACAAGAGTCCTCACAAACCCGAGTGCACTAGTGGCGATGCTCTCTACTCTCGACCAACTCGATGCTAAACATCTTCTATCTTAGACTCTGGCGAAAACCAGCTGCGTCTTCAAAGGTAGATAGCCTCTCACATCCTCGCATCCCAGGTAAGGTACATTAATAGGTAAACTGGGGCTTCGAATTGAGCAATCAAATTTCATCCACTGGGTTTGTTAATAATACATATCCGTTCCTCATCCTGACCCGATCACGGGCTCGTGCATTGTACATAGGCGATATAACTTCTGTGAGGCATACTACGGCCTCTGTAGCGAGTCTTCCTCCATTCATCAAAGCGGCTTGCCATATGCAATGAAATGGATTGGTGACTTTGCTCTGGCACGGTGGCTCAAGCATCGGTGGGAGTGTGTTAATGGCTTACGAACATTGCCTTGAGGCCTAGAAATGTCTTGTGAAGGTATGCGATTTCAGCCTTGAGAGTACGCTTTATCCTCTCAGATCACTACAGTATTACGTCGCTGGCTATCGTAGCAGCGAAGAAGATCAGCACGAATGCAGTGATGGCTGCGACCAAGTTATTGTGATAACTCAAAATCCGAGACTCTAAATCAGCCAAGCTCTTCCCCTGCGGAGGTACCGCAGTCTCGATAACAACCTCCATATCAGTGTTTCTCTCTACGTGAACCATGTTCTTAACTCTCTTATCTGGCGCATCTTGATAAATGTCATCGAAATCAGAATGATTGAGAACATAAGATGGCTGCCTCCTCTTCCTTCCTAGCTGAGTCTCGATCCAAGATGAATCTCTGCTAATGCTACTAGAAGGGTCTGCACTAGCGACAGGAGGTATTGATGAGAGTGAGTGTGTAGAAGACCCACTGCGAGGTGGAGAGTCCAAGTCCAATTCAATGTGAATTGGGACTGGTGACGGCTCTGAAACTAATGTAGGAGCTTGAGGCTGAACCTCAGGTACTGGCGGGCTCTGAGCTGATCTCTGAACTGGCTCTGTGATAAGCGGCTGTCTGTCAGGCTCTGAATGTGAAACAGTGGCACGCGCCTTGCCCTTTGAATTATTTGGCGCTTGTACTTTCTTAGGAGGGTTACTCCTCTTCTTCTTGTTAGGTTTTGACGAAGAAGGTAGCGTAGGATTCACCACTACTGGCGGCTCTGCTCTGGGCATGCTTACTCTTCTTGTCTTCTTGCTGTCGAGGTAAAGTATACTGTTCTGGATGACTCTACTAGACCTCTCCTTGACCGTTGCATATTCTTTGGCGTACCAATCTATTACTGGCAACGGTTGTGTGTCGACCTGTTCTCTGAAAAATTGAGGAAGAACCTCTCCCTCATCATCTGATAAACCTCCCACATCCTCTGACAAGAAAACAGAAATCTGTGAGAGAGAGAAGCGGCCGTAACTGCGTCTGCGAACCTCGAAGTCATCTGCGCAATTTGCCCGGTAATCCTCCATAGAAGGCTCGTGATATATACCTCCAGCGAGGCGAGCTGTATAATGACCTGAAAGGTCATAAGCCGCGATCTTCGACAATTGCTTAAAGATGATATCTCAAGTTCACATCTGCCGATCTTTGCATCAATTGCCGACTTGCACCAATACATTCCAAGCTGAAAAGGAAAGTTGAGTGATGGTCTGTGCCTGCGGCGTAGAAGACGATGAACATCATGCATCTGCCTAAGGAATTCCTGAAAGATTGTTTTATCCGAAGGATAACGTGGAAGCATAGCTGGATTTCCTGTGAAGCCGTATACCCGGATGTAGGTGTATGTTGGGAACTGTATAAACCAATCTGCCCATCCATCCATCGCTGCCCTAGCAACTGCCGAGATACGAACATGCAACTCGGGTGGGCTCTCCTTTGTGTAAAGTCAAGAAAACCTCGTGAACTGCGCTTGAAATGGCGGTTAAATGCGGTGAACAAGCTGATCATATCTTGATAAACCTTACGAGCCGGTGAGAATGCCCGCGATTGTTAAAGTCCCGCCGGGCCCGTATGCGATGCGATCAAATTTACCGCGAGATAAGAACACATGTGAAACTCATGAGCAACTAAGAGCGATGTCATTATTGTGGAGAATGTGTTGATGAAGGATGCCCGGTCATAATGCTCGCCCGGTAGTCGACCAATAATGTAATACATCCAAGAGTGGAAAACATTTGCATGTGCTTGACACGAGAACCACGATTCAAAATTAATGATTAGAATCAGCGTACTCATCCTTATACTCTACGACCCACATTGTTTGGCAATCTGTTCTTTGCTTGTTTTAACCATCTTTCTGCCATCTTCTTCTGACATTTGTCCACATCAGCATCGAACGCTTGTGCACACTGCTCCATAGAAACAACTAGGCTGTTTGGATTTTGAGGAATGCCAAAACTCCTCTCGATATCCACGGGTTTGAGACTGCAAATGACCCGACCGTCGACTGACGCTATCTCACGAGTAGTCGGATTGTAATGCTTAATGCAAGCCATCACAAACTCAACACGGTGAACGGAGATAGGTATGGAAGCGGCCTCTAGTAAACCAGACTGCTCAATATTCTGAATGATCGAACCGTTTAAGCGGTCTAATCTTTGCCTCGGCAATACTGTGAAAGGTCTGTCTCAGACAACCTACGAAATCATGAGTAGGGCGGTTTAGTCACATATTCAAAATTTGAGTGAAGCGCATTTTGAAAAACTTCGCTGTTATTTGTGAACTTCGGCTATGTTCGACAAGATTTAAAGGAATCTAAAATAGCACGCAGAGTTAAAATAGCCTTTAGAAGAATTATTTTCAGCGAAAAATCCGAGATATGGGTTTTGTCCAGAAAAGGATTCTAAGACAACCCAGAAGGTCAGATTTTGCGAAAATTCAACTTCTACTCGATTGTACAAAGATTTTCCCTTGAGAAAATTAGCAATTCGAGAACGAATGTTCTGAAGCTAAAATTCGTGAAAAATCAAGCGCACAAATTTAACTCGAGGAAATTATATGGAAACGATCCAGATACTGAGACTTGCCAAATTCGCCAATTTCGGGAACATGCACAATGTATATTATGAGAAATCTGAGATTTAAAGGATGCAAAAGACGTTTTTTGATGTCTTCTTCTATGAAAATCGCCCAAGATTTCTTGAGATAACTGATATTTGTGAACTTGAATCTGCAAAAAGATATGTTAGATGAAATCGCCCCTGTGAATTGATGAAGATTTCACCTCTGAACTGGAAAAATTCGCCTTGTTTGGAAAAACCACGAATTGCTCCCCTTTGAAGTTTGCGCCTTTTAATGAAAGAAATTCGATTTTCCTTGAAGAAAATACGAATTTGCATGAATTTGAGGTTTCGCCTTTGTTTGTTAAATACGCCTTTGAAATTCAATTCGCCTTTGAAACCTCTGAAGAATTGCGAATTGTTTTGGAAAATTGAATATGCCTTTGAAATTTGCGAATTGCCTTGAAGATGTGCGCCACTTAGCTCTTCTGAAGAAATACGAATTTTCTTTGAATTTACTTTGAATTTATAAAATTCGATTTCTTTGAAGACAATGAATTTGCCTTAGAAAATACGCATTCACTCAAGATTAATTGTGCTCTTGAGAAAATCGAATTTCTCTTTGAAAACTTTGTGAAGAATAATGAAGATGGCGCCACATATAAATAAGAATAAATTCGCTCACTTAGCAACTGCAAGAATTCATAAACCCTAACCAGAATAGAAAGCCTCTGATTGGTTGCCTTTCAGTTCGACTGCCACTGTCTGAAGTTCAATTTTGAAAATAATAATAAAATAATTATTATCATGTAATGGCGCCAAAAATAGAAACACCATCTAAAAATAGACACATTCCGAACTTCAGTTGACAAACTGGTTGAAGCTCTGAGATTCATCGTCATGCTTCCACGACTTCGAAAAGTCATCACATGAGCAAATTGGCGTCCATTTGCTCAAGATACTTCATTTTTAATTAAATCCCTATTTTATAGCTGACAGCACTGTCGCGACTGGCCAACTTCGACACTGATTTCCGGATGACCGGGTGATGCTGAGACTGTTCTGAAATAATCAACGGAAAGCCTACTGAACAAGGAAGAAATGTCTGCTGGGAGACACAACTGCAAAATCCATCGTTTGATCCCTCGAAAAATTAGGCGCACTTGATTAAATTGCTTCTGGGTTCGGACTTGGCCGTTTCCTAAGCGCCATCGACACTTCAAGCGAGAACGGCCGGTGAGCAGGTGAACCTAGCGTCTGAGAGGCGAGACTCCGGCATGACTGGAGATATTCTGCATTCAATGACTGCTCACACGACAGCTAAAAGCTGTGTTAAGGGCCTCAAAAAGAAAAGCGCCCCTGGCTTAAGGTTGCACTTTGGACATTTCAACGAAAATCAAACGTCGTCAAAACACCCTACTTTGACAGTTGATATCTGGAGCTGGGATGACCTGATTCAGGCATTATCTGTTTTAACGGACAGCCAGGAGGGCTCTTAAGAGAAGTCACTGGAGGTGTTGGGGCAAGAAAACTGCTTCTAAGACCTCAAATTCTCCAGTGCGTATTTTTAATATGTTTACCGCTCCCAGACTTAGCCATTTTCTGGACGTTTTCGGACATCTTTACCTTGTAATATGACACCAAAGACCTCGCACGCACGAGCGACTGCCAAATGCTGAAGGCTGACGGCTATGCTCATTGGAAAGATAAATTGATTACGCTCAATAGTCGTGAAGACTTCGAACGCGAACGGGCTCATCTGACCAGTCTAAAGGCTAGGCGCCTTAAGACTATGAAAATGCACTGAAAACCATTTGTTGGATTCGCGGAAAATTCGTGCTTAGTAGAATCTACGCCCGCGACCACCGGGGAGCGTCGGATCGACAAAGGCTGAATGATCGTTCGCGAGGAGCTAGGCTATTTCTGCGATGTTGTGAAGACTAAATGCGCAAATTCTGGCATCTGAGAGTCCTTTAGGCCAGCGCCCCTGGCTTGTACTTGCACTGGGCATAAACGGAGAAGCTCAAAAACATGAAAACTCCATTTTAAGCTGTTCTTCGGACGTCTGCCGCCTGAACTCTGAGAGTCGGATGACTATGCTTGATATCTCGTCGGATAAGCAGACTAGCTGTGAACAAATTGAATGTCTTCGGCATCGAAACTGACAAGATTTACCCTTGCCTTGAAATGGGCGCCCTCAGGCTAGAGGCGCGCTTTTGCCTGAAAAGAACAAAATTTCCATCTCCTAAAATTTAGGGATTTTTACTTCTGTCGCGATTTGCCGGAGCTGTGAGTCTCGGAGCGCCTCATTTGGATAGCTCGGCCGGATAGCGAGGCTGATTGAAGAGATTATTTGTAGCAGACCGCCAGACAAGATCTTGACCTCAAAAAGCTGAAGCCAGGCTATACTTGCACTTTGAGGCTTTTCCTCACGAAAAATCTCCATGATTTGATCACTGAAAACTGTCGATCATTGAAATGGCCAGATTACGAAATATATGAAATGCCGTCGTGAGATGCTCCTCCATCGTGAAAATCTTCATTTTGAGTCTCTGCTTCAGGTTCTGACCAATATAACTGACTTTGACTGACAAATATTGACAAAAACTCCATGCTTGACATTGCCCAAAACGGTATTTCACAACATTTTAGCGAGGTTTAGACTTTAAAATGCAAAATGCCTTAATGGAAACAAAAAGTGGTTTGGGTACCGCGAGTCAAAGCATGAAAATCAGGTAAGTGAGGTAAATTTATATTATGAAGTGTTCTGAGCAGCACCTTTTCAAAATGGAGATATGTGAAAAGATCTCTACCAAGTTATTTTCACTAAAGGATAACGTTGTCGGAACTCTTGTACTCGTCGGTGGTTTTGTTGTTTAGATTTTGTGTCATTACCTTTTTGAAGATGGCACGTATATTGCACTGAATGTAGTGCAAGCTGAGTTTGAGAAGCTGATTCGTGATAACCTTGAAGGAGATCATGTGGCGGCTAAGCTGGAAAACATTTCAATGATTTCAGCTAGTTTCAAGAAGGCGGCTGAAGATGTCAAAGAATGCATGCATACGATCAAGGAGAGTGATAGGGAATTGAAGAAACAGATTATTGTTTTGGACAGCATCAAAGTGCCAGAAGACAGAGTAATTGATGAATTCTTGGTCGAGGTGTTGGATCGAGATGACTTGGAGTGATCTGCCAGTTGGGACCTGTAGTTATTTTCGAGGATAGAGTCAAGAGCAGCAGTTAACTCGACTTTCAGTCTTGAGTTCACTTGCTGATTTCATAAATGCATATCTCTTCCTTGGAATTATCTTCACAGGAGTTAGGATTAGGGTTTTCCAGTTAACTGAAGGTAGTGTTCCAGTTAACTTTGCTTTCAATAAGGATGTGCATGCTTACACATTGTCCATTTAGATTAGATGTACCGGTTAACTGATGGTAATTTTCTAGTTAACTATATAGTTTACTTTATTAGGGTTTTAGCAATAAATCTTGCATGCATTGCAAGACTGTAGTTTACTCCACGTGATTTTAGGGTTCCCTACACCTTTTGATGTCTATAAATAAGAGCTTTTGCTCATTTGTACATAATTTTTGCGTGATAGCATACATGTTGTGCCCACCTTGCCTATAGTATTGCTATTTTGTATTTGTTCACGAACTTTTGCACGAGAGAGAAATATATGATGTGCCTACCTTGCCTTCAATATTGCCCGTTCTGTATTTGTTCATGTGTATTTACTGTTATGATGAATTTTATGCCACTTGGGTTTCATGCAATTATGATGGTGAATTCTTTCCTTAGTTAGATCGACTATGTTTGGTGTTCAGTAAACTTGTTCAGATTAAGCTGATAGATGTGCCACCTTGCCTTCAAGTTGAGAATTTGTTCTTGTTTATCGTATGGTGTTTTGTGAGTAATAAACTTGTTTAGATTGAGCTGATAGATGTGCCACCTTGCCTTCAAGTTGAGAATCTATACTTGTTTATCGCCAGATAATCATTCCTGCTCCATTTCCTCATGCTCTGTTTTCTTGAGGAAACTGGATAGATTTAAAGTAGTTAGCCTAGTTGTAGTTAGTGATCTGCGAAACCAGAAAATACTTAGCTGCAACGTATATAGTTTTCGTGAAAGCCTTCTACCTCTTACAGCTGAGACAAAAAAGACAGGATATAGTTTAGTTTGTTTTCCTTTTCAAGTACTTTTGTCAACCACAACGAGGGAGCTTCTGAAATATGCTAACCAATTTTTTTCGAAGGATTTACTCAACATAAACTAGCACTAGCCAACTAGATTAGCGTTAGCATCAAACCAAAATCAAAGCTTAAAGGAACTCAACGCCAAGAATGCACACTCAATCCAAATGATGGAAAGTGTTGTCATATGGCAGAGAAACTAAAGAACAGTACTTGAAAAGAAACTACTCAATGTCAAGAATGTGCACTCAAGATCCCACTGAGGGCGAAGTGCTAACATATGACGGAGTGATTAATTGAAATTGAAAGTAATAGGCGGATAACCAGCCATGAAGCTACAACAATCTAATTCGTCTGCTGCGGCGGGCATCCACTAAATAGTGGGGATTCACCACTTGAAAGTGGGTACAATGATTTAACAAGTTTGTTCTCCGCACTGGTGATAAACCGTCCAAGGGTAATTAATAAGAAATAAAACAAGTAGTTGTAGCAATAATATGGGTTGGATTAGTACTACTAAATCACAACCTTACAATTCAAAAGACTGCAAAAACAAGTATTACAATGATAGAGAAATAAGTCAAGAAGAGAAGAATGAATTCTAATGATGTTCTTTTACTCTTCCAATGATAGAATTATGACCAAAACATAAATCATATGAATCTGATATAAAAATCTGAGTTCTGGAATTTCTTATCAACAAACTGTGTTGGCGTTTAAATTCGCACCTCTGGAATGCGTATTTGAAACGGACAGCTATGCACAGATAAACTGCTCTTCAAATTAGGAGGGGAAGCTCCCTCTTGCTGATGGTGTTTGAAAGAAAGTAAACTAAAACTAAGTTGCCTATCTTTTTGATCAGCTTAGAGCACAAGGTTTATTAAACACAAACGCCGCAGCTGAGATTTTCTGATTTAAAGAACTTCAACTACGACTAACTTAAACTAAAGACGTTTCTGGTTTCTCAAGTAATAGCAGAGCGAGAGAAACTAGAAACGGACAAGGTAGATTTTCTGACAAAATACTTCAATGAACTATCTCTCAACAAACACCTACACACTTCAATGCAAGTTGAAATCAAGATCATAAAAGTAGAACACAAATAACGGAAACCTAAGATTTTTATATCAAGGCAAAGGAGGCTCATGATTTTATTACTCAAATCTCTAGAACAAGCTCACTTCTAACATGCCCGGAACAAGAAATTGCAGCTAAAGAGGCTTGCAATCTTGTTCTTCACACAATAGAAACAGCAATTACACTAACTCCTTGTTGGCTAAAGAGGCTCAACAATTTGCTTATCACAACACAATTGAACAATACTTGAGTAACAAATAGAAGGCACAATAGGCTCAGCGTTTTGTTCTCACTAGCACGGTTCTAACACAAAGTGAACTAACACTGAATGACAACTTGCTGCAATACAGGCTCGCAATTTGCTATCACAATAACCGTTTAAGAAACTAATGAGCAAAGGCTCTTATTTATAGAGAAGCAGAGGAGTAGGGAACCCTAAAATCTCCTTGCTTTCACAATCTAGGGCTTGCTCATCAAGCAAGCTTTATTACTAAATCTAGAAAGAAGATAACATCTAAAACCCTAGAAAGCAGAAAAAGCGGGAAACGCCAACTATTACATCTTATCTTCTTTCTCTTCTCAAAGAATGGATAGGAATCATTCCAAGAATCGAAAGAAAGCGGGAAAGAAAGCTTCTAGAAGAAAGTTGTTTTAAAGCTCGATCATGTCTGCTAGAAAATTAGAAACTATGTCCCAGTTTGGTGCATCTATGCCCTCAATAGCAAAACACCGCTTTTCTAGAATATCTTCAGCATCTGCAATAGACCTAAGGAAATTTTTGACCTCATTGGCCGCTTTCTCGAACTTTGCTAACATCATTGAGATATGAGCTATCCTTCCGCCAACTGGATTGCAACTGCGAACAACACCCTAGAAATGATTTTGTACTTCATCAAGCCCGACGTAGGAACCATCTTCAAGACTGCACCGAGAAGGAATCTCTGTGATGAACTCACTGATGAAAAGGAAGGAAAACCCCACCAAGAGGCATCGAGAACTTGGCAAGGGTAAAACCCAAACCCCAACCCCATAAAGGCATCCAGAACCCCACTTTGGACTTGGTGAAGGGAAATCCCAACCCCACTTAGGTGTCAGGAAACCTCGAACCCCACTTTGGACCGGACTTGGGGGATCGAAACGCAACCAAGGCAAAGCTTTCGCGCTATCGGACGAAACTCTTGAACACGGGCGACACTGGTAGCCGTTCCAAACTCGTCCATGTCATGCCCAAGTAAGGGACTCTGTGGGATACACTGCATAGGAATCCGTTGTCCTGCATGAGGCCGGCAAGTATGTCGATTTGCTCTTAACGAGCATCTTACTCGGTTGTCCCATTCTCGGAGTTGGACGTTGCGTAACAGACTTAGGAACAGTCCGTGCAGGTCCCTTCCAGGACACTCTATTGCTATGCAGTGAAAAGGAGGGCTTCAATCACCCTTTGTCAGTAGGCGATGAATTCTTCGGATATCCTCTCATAGGTTTTAACTTTGAAAACATGACGCTCCCTCCAAGCAAGGATTTGTCTCTTGTGTTCTTTTGAAACTGCTAAACCATAGGCTGTGTCTAAATTAGCAATGATGATCTCATGCCTTGGTCTAACTTCAACCAGTGTTTGTTCAAATCCTTGGATTCCTTGATGTAGCTCATGAGCGTTTTCTCTTAACTGGAACATCCGTGCCAAGATCTCCCTTCCTCTGACAATGAAACTCTCAATCCACTCTTGAGTTTCTTTCCCATAAATGACCAGCTGTCTTAATTGCTGATGATCAGTTGGTGTCTCTAAAATCTGGGGCAGCAACTGAGTTACCTGTGAAGAACCATGGACAAGGTTAGAAATGAAAAGCCTGAGCTGCTGATTTTCAGCCTTGAGGGCTGCCTTGTCTTCTCCATCCTTGAGTACTCTTTCCTGAAGATTTTCGGACACAACTTTGAAGAGACTCAAATTTGCATGTTTGGTATTTCTACCGAGATTAGCCGCTGACCATGTGAAATCATCCATATTCACCTCATCCCTTTTCTTGTCTTTTGGGGGCAATACAGTCTCGATAATTATCTCGTTATTAGGATTCCTATCAAAGTGAACTTGCTTCTTTGCTTTCTTCTTAGGAGGTTCCTAATAGATGTTATCGAGGTGTGTGTCCCGAGTCTCAAGCACGATTCTGGGTGACCCGTTGGCCCTGTGGGACCAGTAGGCTAATTAGGAAGGAGTAAAATTGGAACCTATTTTTGAAGGATGATCTTGCCGGAGTTGAAGTTTGTTTTAGTAGTTCTTCGCGGGTTTTGAGGAAAGCAGTGTTGTATTCCTTCTCGGCATTGAGCATCTTGAGGGGTACTATTTTTAGTAAATTCTATTGCATGATAATCAGGTTGGTCTCAGGCAGTTGACTTTTCTCTTCAACTGACTCAATTGGCGTATTCAGTTTCGGGCCTCAGAATGCAGTTTCAGAGAGATAAGCTCATTTTACTTAAATAACATTATATTTTAATGTTATTTTACCACCTTGGCCTAGTCTATTAACTTAATGTTATTTTAAAAGGTGGACTTGAAGGGTGGCGCCATCATTGAGTTTATATTGAATTTATTAAGGTTGAAATAAGAACCTTAAGTGGGACGCCTTTTCCTAAGTTGTGAATTTAATTAAAAGTCAAAGTGAAGAAAGGGGACGCCATCTTTTGAAAAGGATTAGGGTTTTGACTTTGAAGAGGAGTTTAGGGTTTCAAGATGTCAACAGGAAATTATAAAAGGAAGACTTTGATCCTCATTTCACTATCTTTTGTCTACAGTATTGTTATGTTGCCGGTTTGGCTCTGGAACTGCTTCGGGGAATGAAGGCCTCCTAGCTCGGGCATTGCTTCTTGCTTGCAACACAGCAACTAGTGATGAGATAACTTAATTTGTGAGTTGCATTTAGTTTTGAGCATTGTATTCAGCTTGTGCATTGTTAGATCTGTTTTGCATATTAGTGGTTTTCCGTATATTGCATTGTTTGCAGCAGATTCATGTTTTTATTCATAAGTCAAAAAACAACAAAAACATTGTTCTGGGTATTAGCCCATTATCATTGCTAGGTCTAGGCGTCATCTTCCTCTAATTTGCAGATTTTTTAGAGAAGACAGTGATTTTTAAGAGCAGATCGCCCTTCCTTGAGGGCCGTACCACCTGCTGATTGCATTGAATTCCGTGCATAAATAATATATGGCTGTTTGCTCTGTTTTCAGTGTCTTAGTCTAGGCACCATCATTCTTAGGGAATATTGCACTTTGTTTCAAGTCAATCAGATGAGTTATGTGAGAGTTATGAACATATGAGTGATTTCATAGACTGCTGGTTATTGATTTAAAAGTGCAGATTTGTGAAAAAACCAGAATTATTATTTTGATCATTGAGAAGTTTCTGTTTTGGCACTCCTAACCAAGCTAAGGAGAGTTCTTTATGATGTAATGTTAATCTATTAAATTCCTAAGCTATTGGCAGGCGAATGATCATCATTTTGTAAACTGACAGTAGTACTGGCAGTCATTTTCAGTATTGATCAATTCTGATTTGTAACGCTCTCTTTCATTGTGAAGTTGTTTTGAAATAGATACATCTCCGCCCTATGGTAGCTACTTTCCCACTCTGGGTTAGCAAGCACATTCTAGGTGTTGAGTACTTTCAGCTTTTCAGTCTTCTTTCAAGCATTGTACTTTGTAACACTCCGCCATATGGTCGCCCCTCACTCCATACTGGATTGGGTAGCACATACTTGGTGTCGAGTTCCCTTTCAGCACTTAGTGTAGAAGATCCTCTGACCATATGCTCACCATCATCGACGCCATTCTTGGTTAGAGTTCCTGCATAAGCAATTTGATTTAGATCCTCTGACCAATGCTCACACCTTGCCCACATCGGGACCCTGGTGTACATTCTGGTTAGAGTTGCTTCAGCACGTTTTGGTTTAGCTGCTAACCTTAACGGGTGCATTTGTCGTAATCTGTAATTTGAAAAATGAAAAAATTGGCTCGGAATATTTTATTGAGATCATCAACACTCACCTGATATAAAGGCCTTCTTCTTACCCTTCTAAGGAGTTCTCAAGCCAAGACACAGTAGTATCTTTCCTAACTTCCCTAGGAGGTGCTACTACAATCTCTTCATCATCTTCGATATCAAGATCAATGTGAATCGATGAAGAACCTGTCAAAGGTACAGAAACATGTGTTGAAGACAGCTCCTCTGCTTCTTCCTGAGATATGGGCTCGTCAGGAGGGACTTCTGAATCAGCTATAGGCTGCTCCTATATGACTATGCCTGAGAAATCCAGCCTCCTTTTTACATTTTTATTTGATCTACTACCTTTGACGCCTTCTTGAGACTAACTTTTACCCTTCCCTTTGGACTGTGCTCTGGAGGAAGAGGGAATTGTCTTTGGCGGCTCTACTACTGGAATGGAGTTCTTCCTTTTAAGGATTAGGAAAACCTTACTATGCTCAAGGACTTGTCTTGTCCTGTCTTCGACTGAAAGGGATTCCTTATTAGCCCAGTTGACTTGTGAAAGGGGCTGATCCTCTATTCGCTTCTGAGTATACATCGGGAGAAGCACATCCTCGTCATCATCTAATAACCCTTCTATGTCTTCATTTAAGCAATCCTTCATCTGATGGAGAGTGAGCTTGCTATAACTACGTTTCTGCACTTCGAACTCATCTGCACAGTTAGCCCAAAAATCTTCAAGTGCGGCTATATGATCATAGTTCTTCTCAAGTCGGCCAGTGAACACCGTAATGTCGGAACCCTGGTGGTTCTCAAACTGAAACCCTAATTGTCTTTGTTTGATTTTTGCAAATTTTTGGTTTTTTGTGATTTTTGAGGTTTTCAGGCAATTAATAAAAATTGCGATTTTTCTAAGAAATACTTAGAAAATTCCAAATGAATTCTAGATCACTGAATAAGCTAAAAACTTGATCACAAAAGGTTGGCGTTTCAATATATTGCACTTCCAGATGATTTACAAAAGCCAGTTTCAATGTATGAAAGAAATACAAATTTATTAAATGAAGAAAAAACCTGATTTTCTCCAATGGCGGCTGAAGCAATAATGATAATGTGAAATAAAAACGGCAAGCATGCAGCTCCAATTTAGTACCTCCAAAAATATCTAGGAACCAAGGCGCCAACCTTGCCAGAGACAGTAGATGAAGAAAACAATGTGAATCCTTCAGAAGAGATGGTACGGCCCTTGCTGGTCTGATACAGTACGGCCCAGCAGCTAGGTTAAATCTGTACGGCCTTGGCCAATGATGACTTCTCCCGAGTAACTGACTAACTACTGATTCCCCTTTTTCCTGTGCGCCAGATGAAGAAAGAATCTGAAGATGCAATGTTAGGCGTTTTACTTGCCAGGAAGAAAGACGTGTTTTACAGCTGGTACGGCCTGTCTGCAGCAGCATTAAATGCAGTACGGCCTCCTTGGGATTTGTGCCAGAACACTGAAAACTAATCTCTTCTCAAGTCGCCTATGTCTGATGATGATTTCCTCTGCTTCTCACGGAATAAATGTCTCAATAATCTCAAACTGTGATCTCTGAATGAAATCACCAAGTGCCAGCTTCAACTGATATTTCACAGCCTCAGTCTGCCTGATTCCTGAAGAGTTTTCGTTCTCCAGAAACGATTGTCTGCCAGAAACCCTAAGGTTCGCAAACTCCAATGCTCAGAGCAAAAGACAAATTAGAATATCATATCATAATGGTTCGATTTGTCCTTTCTGAAAATATATACTCCCCCTTTGAGAAATTCGACCCAAGCTCTTTTAATTAATCAATTAAATAAAATTGATTTATTTCACCTCAATACTTAGGAGAAATATTTTAATAATTAAATGGTGCCTCTTTTAAATGAATAATAAATATTCATTAAATCAACATTTAATACTTTATTATAAAGTATAATAAATACTTTATAACTGGCCAATTTAATTAAATATTTAAATATTTCAATAAAGTGACTTTGATATAAAGTCAAATTATTAAATATTTAATAAATCATTAATTACTCCGTATTTCTCCATCTGATCATCAAACTGCCGAACTGGGTCGATTCTGAGCCGAATGGTTGAACCAGGTGCCCTGCCCGAAATAGCAACTTCCGCCTGACCTAACTTTCTAAAAATAGAAAGTTCCCTAAAAAACTCTCTGGAAGATTCTGCGAAGGCCCAACCTGACACAACAGCAAACTGGAGCTACCAAACACTGGATAACTGCCACCGATGATCCTCTGCACACCCTGTCAGCCTACGAGGATCGAAATTATGGAAGCTAACTCCTGGAAACCAATGATGGCAGTAAAATGTCGGGGACATGTGATCCCGCCCTCCACGAAATTGCTTGTCCTCAAGCAATCTCTGCCAAATCTGGTACCTTGCACCACGGATCCATGGATGATTCAGGACCATATTCCTGCTTGCAGCCTAGCGGACTCTGTGAATGAGATATGCTAACCAATTTTTTCGATGAATTAACACACATAACCAGCATTTAATCAACTCGGTTAGCGTTAGCTCCAAATAGAAAACTGAACTTGAAATGAACTCACACCAAGAATGCACACTCAATCCCAATGAGAGATAGGTGTTGTCATATGGCGGAGGAGCTAAATGAAAATACTTGAAAGAAAACTACTCAACGTCAAGAATGTGCACTCAAGATCCCACTGAGGGCGAGGTGCTAACATATGACGGAGTTATTAATTAAAAAATTGAAACAATAGGCGGATAACCAGCCATGAGAATTTCCACGCTACCACTTGAACAGTGGGGGGAAAACATTACAATACAAAACTAATTCATCCGCTGCGGCGGGCATCCACTTATGAGTGGGAATTCGCCACTTTACAGTGGGTGACTAAAGAGAGATTAATTGTTCTTTCTCCACACTGGCGGTAAACCATCTAGGGGTTACAAATGTATGAAATTATAACAAGTAATTGCAGCAATAACAATGGTTGGATTAGTACTACTAAATCTCAACCTTACAATCAAGGAATCTGCAAATACAAGTATTACAATGATAGAGAATAATGCTAAGATGTAAAGAATGAATGCTTTACAATGTTTATCCCTCAAATGATGAAGTAAAGGCCAAAAATAGCAAACTAATGCAATCTGATATAAAAAAATCTGAGTTCTGGAAATTCTGATCAGCAAATAGAAAACACCATGAAATGCTCATAACTTCATCCATATACCTTCAAATTGACTGAAACCTTTTGCAAAGGCTCTCTAGGAGTATGGCGCCCAAGAACAAGTCATAAAACAACATCAAATCCTCCACATTTATTTGGCACGAATCCCAATGTTCTCTAAGAAGGTACGGCTTGGCTGGAAGGGCGATTTTGCTCTTAAAAATCAGGTTCTTTGAATTTAAGTCTCATCTTCTATGAGAAGGGTCGCCCAATGTCAACAATCACATAGCACAAATGCCCAGAATGAAATAAAAATTACTCACAAAGCTGTATACAAAATTCACTTTCAGCTGTAGATGAACCAGCAACTCAAAAATGATAATAAACTCCAAAATTCTTCAACAATAGGCTCAATCTGCTAGTCTGGATGAGAAGCAGCAATAAAACCAATTAGGTGTTGTCTTTCAAACACGAAATTGATTGGAATCTAGGAGGTAAGCATCCCTCGAAGAAATAATCACAATGTCATTTCGACAGCATAACTTTAGCAATTAACAATGGATAATCAGCTCTTCAAACAGCAGCAATATATAAGCTTTTGTTGGCAAATGAAGCAAAAAGAACTCTTCAAATTCCAAGAAGTTGAATCACTTCAACTTCCAAAAGGGACGCCACCTTTTTGCCTTTTACTTTTTTTGAAATAATAAAATATCATTCAACTTCCCCTTTAGGCATCCATTTCATATTGCAGCAATAAAGCATTTATTAAATAATTAAATGCTCACTTGACCCCTTTATGTCCCCTTCTTTAAAACAACTTGAAGTCATCAAGCCTAGGCGTGGGGTACAACTTCAAGACATGAAAATTGACTAAGTCTGAAACTTCGGTCAGGAGAAGAGCCAAACCCAAAATGGCCGGGGCTGATGGATAACAAGATGACTTAAGTTAAGATTCTTGATGATGCCACTTAAAATTAGACTTACTAAAATAGCCACTTTGCCAAAATAGTAAGTTTACCTCAAAACCAACCAGTGGAAGCAAGACTTAATGGTGACAAAATTTGAACCCTTTGCCAAAATTAGTATTTACTAAAATGAAGTAAAATGCCTAGAGAAATCTACAAACCTCCAACCAAAGGAAACCCTAATTTCACTTTTGATCAGCCTCTGAGTTTACAGAATAGGCTATTAATGGTTAAAGAGAAGTATGGCCAAAGATAGAGGGACATTACATGTAACTCCCTACTTGTTGATCGGTAAGAAAATTACCATTCCCCATTAACCTCGGTCTTTGGTCGACATAGGATCAAGACTCTCAGAAGGAGGCAAGTCAAACGACAAGCAACACTTACCCCTCAAAACTGCACGAGATATACTATCATCCAGCATATCAAGTACGTGCATGCTAGAACTGTGCAACTGAAACAAACTGTGTACATGCGGATCAATCATGAAGCCATATGCACTCTGCACCATATACACACTGTGATACTCCTTCGTGAGCTGAGTCTGAAACCCTAATGCACTAGTAGGATCCCAAACGCTATCATCACTCTGCTCAAGACCAGGATCAGGTGAGTTACCCATATCAAACTCAAAGAGCGGGTTGTCGAACGTAGATATAACATCTATCTCAAACAATGGATTGGTCACAAAAGGAACCAAACCACTAGGCTGATCCCAAACGACTGCCTCAGAACCCCCGGGGTACTGAGCATAACCATGCCTGGACTGCACAAAATCCTCCTCTACCTTCTCGCTCTTCCCACTAACGAGAGAGATAGAACGAAGGCTGCCATCTGTAATACCCCTCAACACATATTTCTTGCCCTGTACCTCAAATCTCATCTCCATTGTAGGTAAGTTGAGGGTGAACACACTGATATCCTGCAGCCATCTCATACCCAACACTAAATCCATCCCTCCTAAGTTGACAACATAAAAATCTGCCTGCAACTCATAATCATTCAGCATGAGAGTGAGATTACAAATCCGTCGGGTGCAAGTGAGTGTATATCCATCTTCCACCCGAACTCTGAATCCAGCGAAATCCTCTGTCTGGAGTCTACATCTGCTGACGAAGCTCTCATCAATGAAATTGTGTGTGGCTCCAGTGTCGAGCATAGCAATACATCGCTGTCCTTCCACTAATCCCCTGAACCTGAATGAGTCATCCCGTACACTAGTAGATAATACCAACGGGGATAAGTTGGCATCGGGCCCAAACTCTGTAGAGGCATTCCCGGCCTCTGCATGTTCTGAAACAACCTGCTGGTCTGAATCATCAGACTCGTCATCATCATAGTAAACCCACATGGCGCGGTTGGCTCTGCCTTTCGGTCTCAAAGGACAATCGTGCTCCTTGCTGTAGGGTGCTTTGCACCAATAACAAAGTTGTTTCTTCCTGCATTCCTCCCGAGTTGCATCATCAATTCTCGTAACTGGTTTCCTTTTAGGCTCTGCAACTGGTGTATGACTCTCCTCAATAGGCAAGTTATTTGTTTTAGGCGGAAATTGTTTCTTCGGAGCAGCAAGCTCCATACTCCTTGCCTTCCGCATCGCCTCCTGAAGTGTAGTAGGATCAAACGCCTTGACCCAACCTCTCATGGGTTCGGTCAAACCCTCAACGAAGAGTATGATAAGTCTCCGCTCCGAAATCCCTGTCACCATGACTGCAACTCTCTGAAACTCACCAATGTATGCATCCAGACTACCTGTCTGTCTGAGCTGAGCCAACTCTCTGAAATACAATTCCGGATCTTTCTTGTCAAATCTCTCTATCAGTCTGCTCGTGAACTCCTGATAGGTATTAACCGCATGATGGCCTAACGTATACATGCCATGGTGCCACCAATCGTGTGCTACTCCGTCCAGATGTAAAGTGGCAAATTTAATTGCCTCATCCTCCTGCATAGGCCTAAGTGACAAGTAATTGTCCAATTTCTGGA